>CM077147.1:27151296-27223961 GCA_039583875.1 Platanthera guangdongensis
GAGAATTTCTGACTCGCAACGAACAGCAGGCTGCGTCGGAGGGAGTTTTAGATGCTAACTTGGTGGCTGGTGCGCTTGAGCACAGGTGATGGTCGTCTTCTTCCTTTCTCAGCAACATTGGGGACTTGGACGTTCCTCCGACTCGTAGGCGGCTTGAAGATGACCCGAGGAGGAGTTCGGCGGAGCTCTGGCCTGAGGAAGAAGAACTCCGAGAGCGGAAAAGGTCCGAAATGAGGAGTCCTGAAGCTCCTTTTATAGCCTCCAGTAGGTGGTCATGGTGGGCCCCCACTAACTTGGTGGTTAGTGGGTGGTTTACTTGTAGATCGGACGACGATAGATGCTCTGTGGCGATCGGACGGTGTCATCTTGCAAGCGACGATGGCGGTTGGCGTCGGCAGCAGTTGGCGGCAGTTGGGCGGCCGGCGGCGGCCGGCGGCGGCTGCGGGACGCGGGAAGTGGCGGGTGGTGGTAGGCGGCGACGGCGGGCGGTGACGGCGGTCTTGTTGAATAGGAGGCCCCCATGATTTTTCCTATTGTGGTGGAGATCATGGCGAGTGAGTTGACCGGTCAAACCCCTGATCTTCATAATAGGAAAAATTATGGGGGGTGGTTAAATTGCACACCAAAGCCTATAAATGGGGCTTCATCCCATCAATTCTCATTGTCACCGCTCCAAAACGTCATTTTTATTATTTTTGAGAGTTTTTGTTTTCTGAGTAGGAGGGTGTGGAGGCAAGAATAAAAGCGGTGAGAAATGAGAGATAGCGGAGAGAATAGAGCTGTGAGAGAAGAAGGGAGGCGTTGCGATATCAGAAAAGGCTTGTAATGGAGTTTCTAAGCAGTCATGGCTGAAATTAAGGTTTACGGAACGGTTTTAAATGAGTGATAGCGTTTTCCTCCAGCCTGACAAAAATGCTCAAATAAAAAGACCGAGTCACAACAACCCTTTTCCTACATTTCCCACCGCTCCTGCTCTCACCGCTCAAATAAACAGGCCACGTCTGATAAGCAAACCTTAAGAATGGTCCAAAACATGAGAAATCGTCGATAACAAATCTGAATTCTTTTTCTCAAATTCCCAATTTGAGCGTGTCTTTCAGGATTTCAAAAAAAAATCATGTATCAGTAAAAATTTGAAGGATCATTGATTTTGTTGCAGTCAAATTCGACGCTCTTAAACTGGTCTAGGTTGGACCGTCTTGGACCAGGAGCGGTCGAGCGCACAGACAGTCACAGAGTGAGAAAACAAATGCACAAGACGATTTTTACGTGGAGAAACCTTCAATTGGGTAAACAACCACGTGACCGGATCTGTGTCGGTCAAACTTCACTATATGCTTCGAGTTACAAATCTGTTAAAGAATTGAAGGCGACATGCCGCTACTCGTTTTATTTTGGGGATGAGAGAAGGTATAAACGTGCTCGATGAGCTTGAATCTAACAACTATTGGAGGTGCGAGCTCTCCTGGGTGTCGCGCGGATACTGAACCAGGAGAAGTGATGCTGGCAAAGTGTGCAGAAAGGTTTCTCTGAGCGGTTGATGAGACTCGCTTTTTGCGGTGGACTTGGACGAATACCTGATGGAGAAGAGGTGGCTCGTAGGAGGATTCCGGTGGAGAGACTGTGGCTCGTAGGAGAATTCTGGCGGAGAGACGGTGGCTTGTAATAGAATTCTGGGGGAGAGGCGGTGACTCGTAGAAGAATTCTGGCGGAGAGGCGGTGGCTCGTAGGAGAATTCTGGCGGAGAGGCGGTGGCTCGTAGGAGAATTCTGGCGGATAGGCGGTGGATCGTAGGAGAATTCTGGCGGAGAGGCAGTGGCTCGTAGGAGAATTCTGGCGGAGAGGCGGTGGCTCGTAGGGGAATTTTAGCGGAGAGGTGGTGGCTCGTAGGAGAATTCTGGGGGAGAGGCGGTGGCTCGTAGGAGAATTATGACGGAAAGACGGTGGCTCGTAGTGGTATTCCGACATAGCTCAGCTGTAAGGAAGAAGAAAGCATGAAGGAGAAAATGTGAGAAATGAGGAAGTCTGCACGTGCGTGAGGCACACATGGTACTTTCGTACGCACTTGCGTGTGGCGCTTGCGTGCGTGCTTGCTTGGTCTGTTGGATCTTCTGCGTGTCTTTGCTCGAGCGCCGGTTTAACTTAGAAGATTCAGGAGAACCTCATCAAATGCCCCCCAAATTTTGTGAGTGGTGAATCACACAGCGTCGAGCCCAAAAATATTTAGCCTCGATCTCTTGTCTTGTGAGTCACGGACTTAGAATTGCCTCAGTATGTGTGCATCACAAGTCATTTTTGTTTGGGGAGTGAAATGTCCCCTTGATCAGACGTTGATGTTGGCGTTGAATCTTTCAGAACTGCCCGTGTCTGCTTTGACGGTCAAAGATTTCACGGGGGATGTCTGGACGGCGATGCCCGCGGTTGACTACTTATGCTTTGCCCTTGCTGGTCGCGCGGCGTCTGTAACGTGTTGTGGAGATTTTCTTTGACTTTGCATTTTGCGGGATGCGTTGGTGTGGGAGCGCGCTGCTTTGCATACATTTTCCTCGAGCACGGCGATACGTGCTAGCTTGTGCGGTTATCGCGGAAAGTTCGCGCTGATGGCTAATTCTTATGATGTTAAGCAGTGTCCTGCCCCCTTATTTCGATGTCGCGGATGGACCAGTGGGCTTGCTATCACCTGAAGACGTGGAAGGACATGACGTCCGTTTCCATGCTGTAACTTAGAATTACTTAGTGTTTGTTCCTACCAGGTGTTGGGGCGAGGGTTTCTAGAGGCGGAGGCCATCAGTGGCGTCTGTGCCTCGGGATATTACAACGATTCGAGCTTTCACGTTTGTAGAACACATGGATTCCTGGGACCTTGGAGTGGAGCGGTGACAGTTAGCTGAGCGAGCCCTACGATGACAGCTACTAAGGTAGGCCTGTTGTAACGCCCCGAAACTCAAAGGAGCAAAGGGGGACGTTTTGGGCCAGTTTGGGTTCTGGCTGCAGGCACACGGCCTGGGACACGGGCGTGTCCCAGGGCGTGTCACGCCTGTGTCGACACTGAGACGGGAAGTCGACACTTTGGTCTCGACATTGTGTCGAGACTGGGCATACGGCCTGCGACACGGGTGTGTCGCAGGGCGTGTCGACCAGTGTCGACACTTAGCCGCGAAGTCGACACTTTGGTGTCGACAATGTGTCGAGACATGGCACACGGCCAGCGACATGGGCGTGTCGCAGAGCGTGTCGACCTGTGTCGACACTCGTCCCGGGAAGTCGACACTTTGGTGTCGACAATGTGTCGAGACAAGGCACACGGCCTAGGACACGGGCGTGTCCAAGGCCGTGTCAATAGGTCGACGATCTTCGCTCGACGAAGGGTCGAGTGTCGAGACCGTGTACACGGCCTGGGGTCCAGGCGTGTCAAGGTGACACGGGCAAGGACACGGGCGTGTCCTAGAACCCGTGCAGTGCTCGGGTTGATTTTGGGGAAAAATGATGGGGTACACGGCCGGCTACACGGCCGTGTCATGTGGAACACGGGCGTGTCAGCTCGAACACGGGCGTGTTCGATACCCGTGTGTAGTTCCAGGTGATTCGATTTGACGGCGAATGAGGCACACGGCCCTGGACACGGGCGTGTGCCAGGCCGTGTTCGGTCCAGATTGAGCATTTCAGTCCCGAATCGAAGCCGTCATTTCTTTAACTGAAGATCCAACGGCTGGGGGTTGTTCCTGAAGGGATATACCGGGTTTTGACTTAGAAAACCCTCACTTTTTCTTAAGTCGACTGCAGTCGGCCAGGACCGGGCCTTTACCCAAAATGTGTGGGACCCCCGGCCTGGTTTCTAACAAAAGATGGCATCTTTTGTTAGAAACCAGGCCTGGGGGTCCCACACATTTTGGGTAAAGGCCCCGGTCCTGGCCGACTGCAGTCGAACGCACAGCATCTCCAACCAAATCTCCCGGGGGTCCCACACATTTTGGGTAAATGCCCGGGTAGTTGTTGAGGCTGGTCTCGACCCCAGGACCTCCTTTATAAGAGGCGCCTTAGCCAACCTCTCATACCCAACTGCACTGCAGTGCAGTTGGGTATGAGAGGTTGGCTAAGGCGCCTCTTATAAAGGAGGTCCTGGGGTCGAGACCAGGCCTCAACAACCTACCGGGCATTTACCCAAAATGTGTGGGACCCCCGGGAGATTGGTTGAGATGCTGTGCCGTTCGACTGCAGTCGGCCAGGACCGGGCCTTTACCCAAAATGTGTGGGACCCCCGGCCTGGTTTCTAACAAAAGATGGCCATCTTTTGTTAGAAACCAGGCCGGGGGTCCCACACATTTTGGGTAAAGGCCCGGTCCTGGCCGACTGCAGTCGAACGGCACAGCATCTCCAACCAAATCTCCCGGGGGTCCCACACATTTTGGGTAAATGCCCGGGTAGGTTGTTGAGGCCTGGTCTCGACCCCAGGACCTCCTTTATAAGAGGCGCCTTAGCCAACCTCTCATACCCAACTGCACTGCAGTGCAGTTGGGTATGAGAGGTTGGCTAAGGCGCCTCTTATAAAGGAGGTCCTGGGTCGAGACCCTCAACAACCTACCCGGGCATTTACCCAAAATGTGTGGGACCCCGGGAGATTTGGTTGGGGATGCTGTGCCGTTCGACTGCAGTCGGCCAGGACCGGGCCTTTACCAAAAATGTGTGGGACCCCCGGCCTGGTTCTAACAAAGATGGCCCATCTTTTGTTAGAAAACCAGGCCGGGGGTCCCACACATTTTGGGTAAAGGCCCCGTCCTGGCCGACTGCAGTCGAACGGCACAGCATCCCCACCAAATCTCCCGGGGGTCCCACACATTTTGGGTAAATGCCCGGGTAGGTTGTTGAGGCCTGGTCTCGACCCCAGGACTCCTTTATAAGAGGCGCCTTAGCAACCTCTCATACCCAACTGCACTGCAGTGCAGTTTGGGTATGAGAGGTTGGCTAAGGCGCCTCTTATAAAGGAGGTCCTGGGGTCGAGACCAGGCCTCAACAACCTACCGGGCATTTACCCAAAATGTGTGGGACACCCGGGAGATTTGTTGGGGATGCTGTGCCGTTCGACTGCAGTCGGCCAGGACCGGGCCTTTACCCAAAATGTGGGACCCCGGCCTGGTTCTAACAAAAGATGGCCATCTTTGTTCGAACAGAACCGGGGGTGTCCACACATTTTGGGTAAAGGCCCCGGTCCTGGCCGACTGCAGTCGAACGGCACAGCATCTCCAACCAAATCTCCCGGGGGTCCACACATTTTGGGTAAATGCCCGGGTAGGTTGTTGAGGCCTGGTCTCGACCCCAGGACCTCCTTTATTAAGAGGCGCCTTAGCCAACCTCTCATACCCAACTGCACTGCAGTGCAGTTGGTATGAGAGGTTGGTAAGGCCCTCTTATAAAGGAGGTCCTGGGGTCGAGACCAGGCCTCAACAACCTCCGGGCATTTACCCAAAATGTGTGGGACCCCGGGAGATTTGGTTGGAGATGCTGTGCCGTTCGACTGCAGTCGGCCAGGACCGGGGCCTTTTACCCAAAATGTGGGACCCCCCGGCCTGGTTTCTAACAGAGCTAGATCCCGCCATGGAGGAGCTTCGGAGCTCCGAATCACGAGCCGACTCCGGATCCACGGAGGCAACGCTAGTGCGGTGGTTTTCATCCGATTACTTTTCCATGGCACCAAAGAGGAACGCAAGGGTAACGATCCTCATCTTGAGCATGCGTAGCTCTCTTTCTTAGCATAGGAAGCCCGCTCTCGCGAGTTTGCAGAGAGTTGGAGGCGTTCCTTCGGGTAGATATGTGAAGTCCCCGTTGTTTAGAGTCCGTAAGCGAGAACGGACATAGGCATGATGTGTGAAGCCTATCCGGACATGTTGGTCTGGATCGGTGATGTTGCATTGCATAATGCCGGAGAAGACTCTGTGCTATTGGTTGTTTTTCGGGTTTTCTACTCGGTAGATTGCAGCAGGGAGCCTTGGGGACTAACCCAAAGGTGCACCCGGAAAACTGGGCGGATACGAGATCTTGCCAACTTGGTGGCTTGAGAGCCAACTTGAACATAACCGGGTTATGTGACTTGTGATGAGAATGGGACTTGGTGGAAGTTTGACCCGCGCAAATGACTTAAATTGTCGTTGCGATGTGAGCATGGGTTAGATGGAGCCGTACCCATTCTATGTCGTTCGGTTAAAGAGACCTAAAGGCACGTGGCACTTACCGTTGGCATAGATTAGGGTCTTCGGCGGTTAATGGCTTAAATTGTCGTGACCCAGGCCAGGAAGACAAATTGCTCATAGGTTTGGCCGTCCAAGTGGCGGTGGTGAGTCTGGAATGTCTTTGGATTTAATTGACGTGACATCGACCGGTTCACCGAGAATGTGCCCTGAGAGCACGGGGCGTGTGGCCGTGCGAGCCAACGTCTGTGATGAAATGGCTATATGTGTTTATTGCTCGCTTATGCTAATGAAATGCAGGGAAGGAGCATCGCCGCCCCGAGTTGGGGGCGGGATCGTTATAATTTGGTCAGCATTGCTGACTGTTGCCTTGTTTTGCCACCGTGCGGTGGTTTGTTGCTTGCAGGTGCAGCTGGACCAAGCGGTCAATAGCGGGCTAAAGCCCTTTTTGCGAAGCCGGCCCTCGAAGGCCCAATTGAAAGTGTTTTCTGTTTTATTCATGTATGACCGGCCTGCGTGCCGTGATTTGTAAAACATGTAATATTCAAGTGAAACATTTTGTAAGGCCTTAAGGCTTGTTTTGGGTATTTTGTATAACATTCCTATTATGTATTAGTGGGCATTCATGCTCTAATGCTGGGTTCTTGTTACAACTTTTATAAACTGCTTCTGCTAGAATGCTCTGTGTAGGACGTTGAGATTGGTTGAATGGTTTCCATAAGTAACCACCCGGTCTATTTGTGGTATATGACGTCGGGCCCCGGCCGGACCTACTGCTATATGCTATGCGACGGATAGGGGGCATTACAATTTGGTATCAGACTACTGATTTTGGTCGGGCTTAAAGTGAATTCGTGGGCGAATTCTTTTTAAGGGGTGGTGAGCACATTGTGTGCGTCATCGTTATAATGGTAAAAGAATCCATGAATGTCCACTTAGGAATGCAAATACTCGTGTTTGAGGAACCTGCGTGCTCCTATAATTGCTGTTTGTAATTTATTTGGTCGCTTAACGGTGTTTTGTACCACTATAGGTGACCAGAAGTGGTGTTGGGCCGTCAGAACGCCGAGTTTCTGAGGCTAGTAGTGCACCGGATGTTGCTCCTGCAACACCTCTATCGGCTGAGAATATTCGATTGGTGGCTGAAGCGGTGTTGGCCGTGATTAATGCGCAGCCTGGAAGGCAGACGCAGCAGCCCGCTCCTGTGTTGGAGCAAGTACCTCTTCAAGAGGCTGAGCCGAGGAGGGTGGAGCAAGTGGTTGTGGAACCGGTAGTGCCGAGGAGGGCAACTGAGAGGCAGCTTAAGCATGTAATGAGCTTTAACCCTCCGGTATTCTCGGGGTTGGGAACCCCATCTCAGGCTGAAGACCGGCTCTCCAGGGTGAAGAGAGTCATGACAGCGACGGAGACGGAGGAGTGGAAAATGACCACCATCGCTACGTTCCTTTTGGACGGTGAAGCGAGGATGTGGTGGGAAGGATTGGAGCTGCACTTACTGAGAGGTAGGCAACTTGGTGATGTCTTGATGGAGGAGTTCTCGAGATTATTTTTGGCTAGATACCTCCCTTCGACGCAGAAGATAGCGTTGGAGAATGAGTTCCTGAAGTTGGTACATGGTGAGAGGAGCGTGGATGAATATCTCCACGAGTTTACTCGTCTGAGTCGTTATGCTAGCTCCACCATCATGGATGAGGAGCGCAAGACCAATCGCTTCTATGAAGGCTTGAGGGATGAGTTGAGACTACTACTTTTGGGGCCAATGACGCAGGGTTTCTTAACCTTGGTCAATACTGCCCGGTCCTTAGAAAAGGACATGAAGAATGTGCAAGCGAAGAAAGGCTTGGGAGATAGAAAATCTGAATTTAAAGTGCCGACTACTTCAAAGTCCGGCTATCGGAGGGCTTTCAAGAAGCATAGGAATTCGGGTCCAGCTCCTTCTGGCGCTTCAGGGGCGACTACGGGTCGGACCCCGGGCGCGTGTTTTACTTGTGGCAAGACGGGGCATTTTGCCCGTGACTGTTGGAGCGGACGTCCTAAGTCCGAGAGGAAGCCGGGAGCTACTTATGAAGAGAAGGGAAAGACGGTGGAGTCGACCGCATCCCATTATGCTCCGGCCCAACCAAGGGTCTATAATCTTGGCCAACAGGAGGCCATCAAACAAGCTGATGTGGTGACAGGTACGGTTTAATTTATAGCAAGTCAATTTATTTAAATACTTGTTATGCACATGTTACCTTACCACTGCTTGTTTAGGATTTGTATTGATTTGTGAAAATCCGGCACGAGCACTCTTCGATACGGGAGCTTCACACTCCTTCTTGTCCGAAGGATTTATATCACGCATCGGAGTCCCTTCTTCGATGGCAAAGGATAAGTTGGATGTGTTATTGCCCAACGGGTGTTCAATGCGAGCGGATAGGATCTGCGATGTTAAGGTTCGTATTGGGGAGCAGGAGTTCGACCTGCAGGCGTCTTTACTTCCGTTGGCGGAGTTCGACGTCATCTTTGGCATGGACTGGCTCTCGGAGCAGCAGGCCCATATAGATTGCGGTAGCAAGGAAGTCAAGCTGGGAGCAAGTCGTGAGACGACTTTTACGGGCTTAAAGGGGTCGAGCAAGACGTTGATGTCTGCTCTTCAGGTGGTGAAGGCGGTTCGTGCCGGAGCAGAACTGTTCTTTACACTAGTGGAGGTTGCAAATCTGAAGCCCGCGTTGGATTGTATTTCAGTGGTATCGGAATACCCTGATGTGTTCCCCGCAGATCTTTCTGGAGCCCCGCCTCAGCGGGAGATAGATTTTACTATCGAGCTAGTGCCAGGTGCAAAGCCTGTGTCACGATCTCCTTATCGGCTAGCGCCTAAGGAAATGTCGGAGCTGAAAGTTCAACTGCAAGAGTTGTTGGAGCAAGGGTATGTGCGCCCGAGTTCTTCGCCTTGGAGCGCACCGGTCCTCTTTGTTAAGAAGAAGGACGGAAGCTTGAGGCTATGTATTGATTATCGGGAGCTAAACAAGCTGACGGATAAGAACAAGTACCCGATCCCCTGGATTGATGATCTTTTTGATCAGTTAGTCGGGTCGACGGTGTACTCAAAGTTAGATCTCAAGGCTGGGTACTATCAGCTGCGAATAAGGGAGAGTGATATCCCGAAGACAGCGTTTAGTACGAGATACGGGCATTATGAGTTTACGGTCATGCCGTTTGGGCTGACTAATGCGCCGTCGGTGTTCATGGATTTGATGAACAGGACATTCAGGGAGTACTTGGATCATTTTGTGATCGTCTTTATCGACGATATTTTGGGGTACTCGCAAAGTGAGGAAGATCACTTCAAGCATCTTCATTTGGTGTTGGAAACGCTAAGGAGAAATCAGTTGTATGCCAAGTTCTCAAAGTGCGAGTTTTGGCTATCCTCAGTGGCGTTCCTCGGGCATATAGTAAGTGGAGAGGGTATTGCTGTGGATCCGGCGAAGATTGTTGCGATACGGGAGTGGCCTGAGCTTGCTACGGTAGCAGAAGTCCGGAGCTTTTTGGGGCTTGCCGGCTATTATAGGCGCTTCGTAGAGAACTTCTCGCGGATAGCGTTACCTCTCATTACATTGACGAGGAAGGAGCATAAGTTCGTTTGGACGCCGGAGTGCGCGCGAGCTTTTGAGGAGTTGAAGTGTCGGTTGACCACGGCGCCTGTGCTGAGTTCGCCATGTGGGACCGAAGGCTATGAGATATATAGCGATGCTTCAGGCAGCGGTTTGGGTTGCGTGCTACTGCAGCATGGAAGCGTGATAGCTTATGGCTCGAGACAGCTAAAAGTGCACGAGAGGAATTATCCGGTCCATGACTTGGAGTTAGCGGCCGTGATTTTTGCTTTGAAGCTGTGGAGGCACTATTTGTACGGTGTGAAGATCGATATCTACACCGATCATAAGAGCCTGAAATATTTTATTGATCAGAAAGATCTGAATATGCGGCAGCGTAGGTGGATGGAGTTCCTGGGGGACTATATGTTCAAGATCCACTACGTGCCTGACAAAGGGAATGCGGTTGCGGACGCGTTGAGTCGCCGAGCCCCAGCTCAAGCCAATTGGCTATCGGTGCATGATGAGCGGTTGGTGCGAGAGTTGGAGGCGTTGGAGATTGTTTGCGTGGATAGACAATCAAGTGCTGAAGCAGTTCTGAATTGGACTGAAGTCCAATATGACCTGGCTGATCGTATTCGGCAGGCTTTGGATATGGATGCTCTTATGAAGCAGTTCATGGTAGAGGCTCTGGATGGGTCAAATTCCCAATTCGTCGTGGAGGACGGGTTGCTATGGAAAGACGGTCGTTTGTGCGTCCCAAGTGTGGGCAATTTATGGGTGGAGTTGTTGTACGAGGCGCACCATACCAAGTACTCGATTCACCCAGGGAGCACGAAGATGTACCGTGATGTGAAGAAACTGTTTTGGTGGCCGGGTTTGAAGAAGGATGTGGCGCTATACGTAGCGAAGTGCCAAACCTGCGCCTTGGTAAAGGCGGAGTGCCAAAAGCCGGGAGGATTTCTTAAGTCCTTGCCTATTCCGGTGTGGAAGTTCGACGACATCTCTATGGACTTTGTGCACGGTTTTCCAAGGTCGCAAAAGGGGAACGACGCCATTTGGGTGGTTGTTGATCGATTAACGAAGGTGTCGCACTTTATTCCGCATAGGAAGGATGATCCGGTGGAGAAGCTGGCAAAACTATATGTGGATAACATAGTACAGCTTCATGGTGTGCCCCACAGCATCGTGAGTGACCGAGATGGGCAGTTCACGTCCAATGATTGGAGGCTTGTGCAGCAAATGTTGGGAACGAAGCTGAAGTTCAGCACAGCCTTCCATCCGCAAACGGATGGGCAGACCGAGAGGGTCAATAGAACTATGGAAGACATGCTTCGCATGTGTGTCTTGGATTTTGGAAAGCAATGGGAAGACCACCTTTATTTGGTGGAGTTCGCATACAACAACAGCTACCAAGCAAGTATTCAGATGGCGCCTTTCGAGGCCCTATATGGTAGAAGATGTCGCACGCCGTTGTCTTGGTTAGAAACGGGTGAGTCAAAGTTGTATAAGCGATCGGAAGTGGATGATGCTACTTCTTTGGTGAGAACCGTTCAGGAGAGGTTGCTTATCGCTCAGGACCGGCAAGCAAAGTACTATAATGCCAAGCACGGGAATGTGGAGTTCGCTGTGCGCGATTATGTATACTTAAAAAATCAAGCCGTTCAAGGGTGTCTCGCGGGTGCGGCGATTGAAAAAGCTAAGCCCGAGGTACCTTGGACCGTTTGAGGTTCTGGAGCGAGTTGGTGAAGCGGCCTATAGGTTGAAGCTTTCAGTAGAGCTTAGTGGTTTACACGATGTATTCCACATTTCAGTGCTCCGGAAGGCGGTACAAGAGCCTACGCAAGTGATCACAGTCGATCAAGTGCCGGTGGATAGTGGGCTAACGACAAAGGTCAAGCCCGTGCGGATTGAGGACTCGGAGGTCAAGCGGCTACGCAATAAAGAGATCAGGATGGTCAAGGTCCGGTGGGACAATTGCGGTCGTGAGGAGCTCTCTTGGGAGCGAGAGCAGACTATGCTTGACGAGTATCCGGAGTTGTTCCGCTCAGGTACAAATTTTGGTTTTGGTACATGTCTTTTCTTTATGTAATTTCGAGGACGAAATTCTTTTAAGAGGGGGAGAGTTGTAACGCCCCGAAACTCAAAGAAGCAAAGGGGGACGTTTTGGGCCAGTTTGGGTTCTGGCTGCAAGCACACGGCCTGGGACACGGGCGTGTCCCAGGGCGTGTCACGCCTATGTCGACACTGAGACGGGAAGTCGACACTTTGGTCTCGACATTGTGTCGAGACTGGGCACACGGCCTGCGACACGGGCGTGTCGCAGGGCGTGTCGACCCGTGTCGACACTTAGCCACGAAGTCGACACTTTGGTGTCGACAATGTGTCGAGACATGGCACACAGCCTGCGACACAGGCGTGTCGCAGGGCGTGTCGACCCGTGTCGACACTCGTCCCGGGAAGTCGACACTTTGGTGTCGACAATGTGTCGAGACAAGGCACACGGCCTAGGACACGGGCGTGTCCAAGGCCGTGTCAATAGGTCGACGATCTTCGCTCGACGAAGGGTCGAGTGTCGAGACCGTGTACACGGCCTGGGGTCCAGGCGTGTCAAGGTGACACGGGCAAGGACACGGGCGTGTCCTAGAACCCGTGCAGTGCTCGGGTTGATTTTGGGGAAAAAATGATGGGGTACATGGCCGGCTACACGGCCGTGTCATGTGGAACACGGGCGTGTCAGCTCGAACACGGGCGTGTTCGATACCCGTGTGTAGTTCCATGTGATTCGATTTTGACGGCGAATGAGGCACACGGCCCTGGACACGGGCATGTGCCAGGCCGTGTTCGGTCCAGATTGGGCATTTCAGTCCCGAATCGAAGCCATTCATTTCTTTAACTAAAGATCCAACGACTGGGGGTTGTTCCTGAAGGGATATACCCGGGTTTTGACTTAGAAAACCCTCACTTTTTCTTAAGTGTTCTCTTTCTAAAGCCTTACAGAGAGAGGAGAGCCAAGGGTGGAAGAAGGAGCTAGATCCCGCCATTGGAGGAGCTTCGGAGCTCCGAATCGCGAGCCGACTCCGGATCCACGGAGGCAACGCTAGTGCGGTGGTTTTCATCCGATTACTTTTCCATGGCGCCAAAGAGGAACGCAAGGGTAACGATCCTCATCTTGAGCATGAGTAGCTCTCTTTCTTAGCATAGGAAGCCCGCTCTCGCGAGTTTGCGGAGAGTTGGAGGCGTTCCTTCGGGTAGATATGTGAAGTCCCCGTTGTTTAGAGTCCGTAAGCGAGAACGGACATAGGCATGATGTGTGAAGCCTACCCGGACATGTTGGTCTGGATCGGTGATGTTGCATTGCATAATGCCGGAGAAGACTCCGTGCTATTGGTTGTTTTTCGGGTTTTCTACTCGGTAGATTGCAGCAGGGAGCCTTGGGGACTAACCCAAAGGTGCACCCGGAAAACTGGGTGGATACGAGATCTTGCCAACTTGGTGGCTTGAGAGCCAACTTGAACATAACCGGGTTATGTGACTTGTGATGGGAATGGGACTCGGTGGAAGTTTGACCCGCGCAAATGGCTTAAATTGTCGTTGCGATGTGAGCACGGGTTAGATGGAGCCGTACCCATTCTATGTCGTTCGGTTAAAGAGACCTAAAGGCACGTGGCACTTACCATTGGCATAGAGTAGGGTCTTCGGCGGTTAATGGCTTAAATTATCATGACCCAGGCCAGGAAGACAAATTGCTCATAGGTTTGGCCGTCCAAGTGGCGGTGGTGAGTCCGGAATGTCTATGACTTTAATTGACGTGACATCGACCGGTTCACCGAGAATGTGCCCTGAGAGCACGGGGCATGTGGCCGTGCGAGCCAACGTCTGTGATGAAATGGCTATATGTGCTTATTGCTCGCTTATGCTAATGAAATGCAGGGAAGGAGCATCGCCGCCCCGAGTTGGGGGCGGGATCGTTATAATTTGGTCAGCATTGCTGACCGTTGCCTTGTTTTGCCACCGTGCGGTGGTTTGTTGCTTGCAGGTGCAGCTGGACCAAGCAGTCAATAGCGGGCTAAAGCCCTTTTTGCGAAGCCGGCCCTCGAAGGCCCAATTGAAAGTGTTTTCTGTTTTATTCATGTATGACCGGCCTGCGTGCCGTGGTTTGTAAAACATGTAATATTCAAGTGAAACATTTTGTAAGGCCTTAAGGCTTGTTTTGGGTATTTTGTATAACATTCCTATTATGTATTAGTGGACATTCATGCTCTAATGCTGGGTTCTTTTTACAACTTTTATAAACTGCTTCCGCTAGAATGCTCTGTGTAGGACGTTGAGATTGGTTGGATGGTTTCCATAAGTAACCACCCGGTCTGTCTGTGGTATATGGCGTCGGGCCCCAGCCGGACCTACTGCTATATGCTATGCGACGGATAGGGGGCGTTACACCTGTCGTGGTTAGGCACATGTGTTTTTAAGCTTCGTCTTGTATTTGGTTGGGGCTTTGTGTGTCGCGAATGTGGCAGTGGCGTTTTGTCCCCAAATCAGGTGTTGCCTTGAAAGATGGTGCTGGAGACGGGGAAGCATTTGATTGCATCTGCGTCGTACGCATGCTTGGTATGACTGGTTTGTGTATCGCCTTTGTCACTTCCTTTGCTTGGTCGCGCAAGTTTTTACGTGATGTGTTGAGTTTGCAACTTCCAGGGTGTCAGCCTTACATGGTGAGGATCCCGTCGTCGTCATTAGGCGGAGGATCTTGACAGTTGCTGAGCAGTTCGCTGATATTGCCATTATTGTGGCGACTTGGTACCATAACAGGCGTTGCGGTGGCCTGGGATCATCTGGTGTTCTTATGTTCCATGTTCGCGGGGAGATATCGCTGGCGATTATCGCCGAGCGTCAGTAAAAAGAGCTTGTTGCCAATGCACGATGGGGAGGACACTTGCCCCCTTGCCTTGGTAGTGCAGACAGACTCAAAGATTTGCTTGTTTTGTGAGGCGGGGGCGAATCTTTGTTCATGCGTGCTGTAACAGCCCAATTTTTCTCAGCAGGCAAATTTTCGGGTGACACGGCCTGGGACACGGGCGTGTCCCAGGGCGTGTCAGGCTGGAGTCGACGATTTGGGCGCTAGGTCGACGAAATTTGGAGTCGACGATCGTCGAACAACAAACACAGCCTGAGACACGGGCGTATCTCAGGGCGTGTCGAGCCCGTGTCGACGATCGGCCTGGGAGTCGACGTTTTTCGCTCGACGATGTGTCGAGAGAAGGCACACGGCCAAGGACATGGGCGTGTCTAAGGCCGTGTCGTGTGTTCGACAAAAATTGCTCGACGATCGTCGAGTGTCGAGTTGTGGTCGTCGAGTGTCGAGATGTGGGTGAACACGGCCTGTGACACGGGCGTGTACCTTTGGGTCGACGAACTCAGCCCGACGAATTTTGCGCTAGGGTGTATCTTAGTGCTGTGTATGGGCACACAGCCTGGGACACGGGCGTGTCACAGGCCGTGTGAGTCTCGGGCGATTTTGGGATTTTTTCGCCTAATGAACACGACAACAGACACGGGCGTGTCTGAAGGCGTATCGGGTGACACGGCCCATGACACGGGCGTGTCTCATGGGCGTGTCACTAGTTTGGATAAGTCGGTTGAGCACCGCTTGAGGCACACGGCCTGGGACACGGGCGTGTCACAGGCCGTGTCAGGCAAAATTTAGCTTTTCTGGCAAAACCGTGGTCGTCCGTTCTTTCAGCTGGGATCCAATGGCTGAACTGCCTCCCTGTTTCCTTAAGGCCGTGAATGAGAAGAGAAATCTCATTTCTCATTTGGTCTTCTCTTTCTTCATTTTTAGTAAGAGAAAGGGAGAGGAAGAGGGAGGAGGAGGCAAGGGGCTGGTCACCGGTGGTGCTGCGGTTTACCGACGAGAGATCTGAAGCCGGCGTTGCAGAGGAGAAACTCTTGTGAGTCATTCAAGCCAGCTTAGAGGTCATGGCACCAAAGAGGGCTTCAAGGGTAACGACTTTTCTTCCTAGCCATGTGAAGGATTCCTTTTGGCATATGTTTGGGATTCCCCCACCAAGAGGTGGCTGCTTTTAGGAGTCTTTTGGTAGATTCATGAAATTCCCTTTGTTGGCATATAGATCCGGAAATGGAGTACGGAATAGGCATGCTGTGTGAAGCCCATCTGGACAGGTTGGTCTGGATTGGTGATGTTGCATACGAATTGGAGAAGACTCTGTGATAAACGTGTAGTTTAAGGAGTCAATGGGTTGTGCCTGTGAAGAGAAGTAGCAGGAAGTACTGGAGTGGTAGTCCAGGAAAATATCCATGTTATGCTTGTGCTATTGGGTCGTACCCGTGAATGAGTAACAGGAAGTACTGATGTGACCAGGAAAGACCCTTTGTAATGCTTGATGGCGTAGGGTGTCCACCTGTGAAGAGAGAAAAAGGAAGTACTAGTGTGCCCAGGAAAGACCCCTGACATTTGTGATATTGCGGTGTTCACCTGTGAAGAGAGGAACATGAAGTACTTGTGTGCCCAGGAAAGACCCGCTATTGGTATGGAATGAATGGGTGTAAGAAATACCCAGGCTGATTGCCAAGAACAGGATTGGTGAGACCAACCCGCGCCTTTGATTATGTTATGAGCACGCTGTACTCGGAGAAGGCAAGACGATTTGAGCAACGGGGGGTGGAGGATCCAACCTGCGTTATGTCCGTCCGACGTGGACCAAAAGGTGTGGTCTGTTGGAGCGCATAACAAGAGTCTTAGACCTGCGCGCCATGACACAATGGGGGGCTACGAGCCATCCCGGTGTAGTAAGACTAGAACTCTGGCTGCATGTCATGGAGTAAATGCTCAAGAGAGTTACCGTTGGGTTGTGACCCTGATACGGTGGTGGGCAAGAGCTTTGCCAGAACACCAAGAATGTGCCCTGAGTGCACGGACCGTTGGGCCGGGTGGCGAATGGTTGTGATGGCATGTGTGCGTGAAAGCACATGATATGAGATATATTGCCATGCTTATGCCTGCAGGGAAGATTACCGCTGCCCCGAGAGAAGGGGTAGGGTCGTTATAATTTGGTCAGCTGAATGCTGACCGTTGCCTCTGTTTACCACTGTTGGGTGGATTGTCCCTGTACAGGTGCTGGAGAGCCAAGCGGGACGCATAAATGTTGATGTCCCTGCTGTTGTTGTTGTTGCTGCTGCTATCCCTCAAAGGCTTATGTTGCTTGTTGTGTGTTTGCTTTTATTATGGCCGGCCTGCGCGCCACTATTTGAGACCACTGTTTGAAAGCCATGTAAGGCCATAAGGCCCTTTTTGTACTCTTGTAAGACATTCCTATAGAAGATATATACAACGTGGAGTTGTGTTATATGTTGGACATTCACTGGTGGAGTTCAAGTGTAGTATAGGCTTCCACTAGAATACAATGGATTAGGTGCGCTGCGCTACTCTGGTATCATCCCGTACCTTCACCGCCTGTTTTATGATATATGCTGTGGGGCCCCGGCCGAACCTTCTAGTATATACCATATGAACGGATGTGGTTGTTACATTTTTGGTATCACTTTTTTTGGTCTTTCCCTCTCGAAGTCGTGGTCGACTTCTTTTGTGGGGTGGCGAGCACGTGTTTGTGCAAACCACATTTCTACGAGTGAACTCTTGAATGTCCATGATAGGAATGCAAATTCATGTGTTTGAGGAACCTGCATGTTACTATTTTGTGATGTTTGCTTGTGTAAGGTCGTTAATGTGTGTGTCTTGTCTACCTTTAGGTGACACGGAGTGGAGCTGGGCAGTCAGAGCCCCAGCATTCTGATGAAAGTACGGCACCAGCCGAGGTGCCTACACCTCCACTGTCTGCGGAACATGTGCGTTTAGTTCCTGAGGCTTTGTTTACTATGATCCAAGGCCGGCCACTTGTGCAGGAGCAACCGGCAGTGAGGCCAGAACAGGTGGCGGCAAGGCCTGAACCTGTAGTGGATGTGGCTCCTCGAGCGGCTGAGAAGCATCTGACGCGGTTTATAAGTTTCCATCCGCCTACGTTTTCGGGAATGGGAACTCCTACGCAGGCTGAGGATTGGTTATCGCGCGTCAAGCGAGTCATGACAGCCATTGGAACGGCGGAGCATCAGAAAGTCACCTTAGCTACCTTCTTGCTTGAAGGAGAAGCTAGATTGTTGTGTGATGAGATGGAGTTGCATCACTTGGCGGGTCGTCCCTTAACACAAGTATCCATGGAAGAATTCTCCCTACTCTTCCTAGCAAAGCACCATCCTACGACGTAAAGGATAGCCATGGAAAATTAATTCCAACGGCTAACACAAGGTGATGACAGTGTTGACACGTACCTGCATGAGTTTACTCGCTTGGGGCGATATGCGGGTTCTATTTTTGCTGATGAGCAGAGGAAGACCAATCGGTTCTATGAAGGACTGAGGGACGAGTTGAGGTTCCTGGTTTCGAGTTCTGTGAACCAAGGCTTCCAGACGTTGGTTGACACTGCGACCGCGCCGGAAAAGGATATGAAGAGGGTGCAGGGGAAGAGAGCTTTGACTGTGACGCAACCGGAGTGGAAGGTGCCCTGATCTGGGAAACCATTTTATAAGAAGAGATGGGGCAAGAAGTCCAAGACAAGTGGACAAGCTCCTTCATCAGTTGCATCGGGAGCAATGTCGGGGGCTACCTCAAAGCCGGATACGCGTATCTGCTATATTTGTGGCCGGATGGGGCATATTGCTCGAGATTGTCGGGTGCCGCCAAAGAGTGAAAAGAAGGCGGGAGCGTCCTATGCGGAAAAAGGAAAGGCGGCGGTGGACTCCTCTGCCTCGCAGGCGCAGCCCTGGGTCTACAATCTTGGCCTACAGGAGGCCATCAAGCAGAGTGACGTTGTCACAGGTATGAGTTTAGCTTTGCGTATGCTATTGCTTGTATGCTTTGTTTTGTGCATATATGTTTGCGGTTTATGTGTGTGACATGATTGTCACAAGCTTTGTGATGATTCGGGACACGCTGGCGCGAGCACTGTTTGATCCGGGTGCGTCGCATTCTTTTCTGTCTCGTGAGTTTTTAGCGCGGCTTGGGATTCCTAGTCATGCAAAGACAGATAGTGTCAGAGTGGTGTTGCCGAATGGCTGTTGGATGCTTGTGGATCAAGCTTGCGATGTGACGGTCCAAATAGGAAGTCGGGATTTCCGTTTGACTGCATCTGTTTTGCCGATATCGGAATTTGATGTGATTTTTGGGATGGATTGGCTTGCGGAGTAGCATGTCATGATTGATTGCCAGTCCAAAGAGATCACGTTGGGCCAGAATACCGAACAGGAGACAAAGTTCGCGGGTATGCGAGGAGTGGGCGGGACGTTGATGTCTGCACTCCAGGTAGTCAAGGCTGTTCGGAAGGGTGCGGAGTGTTACTTTGCACTGATTCAGGCTCTTGAGCCTAAGGCCAGTGTGTGCGAGGTTCCGATTGTGGCGAACTTTACAGATGTGTTTCCCACGGATCTCCCTGGGCTACTACCCCAGCGGGAGATTGACTTCACGATCGAGTTGGTGTCAGGTGCGAAACCTGTGGCCCGCTCGCTATATCGCGTCGCGCAAAAAGAGATGGCTGAGTTGAAGGTCCAACTACAAGAGTTGCTGGAGCAAGGTTATATACGCCCAAGCATGTCACCTTGGAGCGCGCCTGTGCTTTTTGTAAAGAAGAAAGACGGTGGGTTGCGAATTATGGTAGGTGACATTCCCAAAACTGCTTTTGGAACACACTACGGGCACTATGAGTTCACAGTCATGTCATTTGGACTGTGCAATGCGCCCTCGGTGTTTATGGATTTGATGCACCGCATATTCCGAGAGTACCTGGATCTGTTTGTGATCGTGTTCATTGATGATATCCTGGTGTACTCGAAGTCGAAAGCTGAGCATGAGACTCACTTGCGGTTGGTGTTAAATACCTTGAGGCAAAATCAGCTCTATGCCAAGTTCTCGAAGTGCGAGTTTTGGCTATCGTCGATGGCTTTTCTAGGCCATGTAGTGAGTGGAGCGGGCATTGCAGTGGATCCAGCCAAGATAAGGGCCATACAAGAGTGGCCAATGTTGTCTTCTGTGGCCGAGGTCAGGAGTTTCCTTGGACTTGCAGGCTACCACCGAAGATTTTTGGAAAACTTCTCGCGGATTGCTTTGCCGCTAACCATGCTGACGGGAAAAGATCAGAAGTTCGTTTGGATGCCAGAGTGCGCACGAGCTTTTGACGAGCTGAAGGTTCGGTTGACCACGGCGTCGGTGTTGTCTTCGCCAAGTGGAACCGATGGATTTGTGATTTATAGTGATGCCTCAGGGAGCGGCTTAGGCTGCGTTCTTCTGCAGAATGAAAAGGTCATTGCTTATGGCTCACGCCAACTGAAGGTGCATGAGCGAAATTATCCCGTTCATGACTTGGAGTTAGCGACAGTGATTTTTGCACTAAAGTTGTGACGACACTACCTTTATGTAGTGAAGGTGGAGATTTATACAGATCACAAGAGCCTAAAGTATCTCTTGGAGCAGAAAGTCTTGAATATGCGACAACGAAGGTTGGAGTTCCTTGGGGACTACACTTTCGAGATTCACTATATGCCTGGAAAGGGGAATGTTGCCGCGGATGCCTTGAGTCGGCGGGTTCCGGCTAGAGCAAATTGGTTACAAAGGCATGGTAAACGTCTTATCCAGGAACTTGAAGCGTTAGAGATATATTGTGTTGACAAAAATGCCACTATCAATGCATGTTTGAACTAGACGGAGGTGCAATGTGACCTTGTGGACCGAGTTCGACGGGCAACGGAGTTGGACGAAGATCTCTTACGCTATGTTAACGAAGGGCCAGAAGACAAATTTACCTGGAATGATGGCATTTTTCGGAAAGAGGGCCGGTTGTGTGTCCCAAATATGGGGAAATTGAGGGAAGAACTGATGTATGAAGCCCATTATACAAAGTATTCCATTCAACCCGGGAGAACGAAGATGTTCAACGATATGAGAAAGCTATTCTGGTGGTCAGGGCTCAAGTGAGATGTTGCCCTCTATGCATCCAAATGTCAAACATGTGCGATGGTGAAGGCGGAATGCCAAAAGCCGGGCGGTTATTTGAAGTCACTGCCGATCCCAGAGTGGAAATTTGATGATATTTCCATGGATTTTGTGCACGGATTGCCGAGATCACAGCGAGGAAATGATTCCATTTGAGTGATTGTTGACCGGCTAACTAAAGTGGCACATTTTCTCCCGAACAGGCGGGATAATTCAGTCGACAGTTTGGCAAAGTTATATGTTGACCAGATTGTACGGCTTCACGGTGTTCCTCAGAGCATCGTAAGTGATCGAGATGGGCGATTCACATCAAATGATTGGAGGCTAGTTCACCGAATGTTAGGCACGAAGTTGACTTTCAGTACGACCTTTCATCCCCAAACGGATGGCCAAACTAAACGTACCAACAGAACTATAGAGTACATGCTCCGAATGTGTGCCCTTGACTTCGGAAAGAGATGGGAAGATCATCTCTATATGGTAGAGTTTGCATATAATAACAGCTACCATGCGAGCATTGGGATGACATCCTATGAAGCGCTATATGGTAGGAAGTGTCGTACTCCCTTGGCTTGGGTAGAAGCGGGCGAAGCTCGAGTGTATAAACCAAATGAGGTTGATGAAGCAAACTCAATCATACGGACTATTCGAGAGAGACTACTTATTGCTCAAGATCGACAAGCTAAGTACTATAACGCCAAACACCGGAACGTGGAATTTGCGGTTAGCGATTGGGTCTACTTGAAGATCAAGCCATTCAAAGGTGTCTCCAGGATTCGACGATTGAAAAAGTTGAGTCCAAGATATTTGGGTCCTTTTGAAGTGGTTGAGCGAGTTGGAGAAGCGGCTTATCGGCTAGCTCTGTCGGCAGACTTGGGTGGACTACATGATGTATTTCACATCTCGGTGCTTCGGAAGGCCGTTAAAGATCCAACTCAAGTGATCGCGGATGATCGTGTGCCGGTGGAGTATGGGCTAACAACGAAAGTGAAGCCCATTCAGATCGAGGATCGAACCGAGAAACAGTTGCGGAACAAGGCAGTCGACATGGTTAAAGTCCGGTGGGACAACTGCGGCCGTGAAGAACTTACATGGGAGCGAGAGCAAACCATGCGAGAAGAGTTTCCCGAGCCGTTTCTCTAATCCGTGGAGAGAATTGTGTTATAACATAAACAAATTTTAATGTTATAACTTTTTGGTTGCTGGTTACTTGTTGCCTTCCTGTGTCTTAATTTCGAGGATGAAATTTTTTGTAGGAGGGGAGGGTTGTAACAACCCAATTTTTCTCAGCAGGCAAATTTTCGGGTGATACGGCCTGGGACACGGGCGTGTCCCAGGGCGTGTCAGGCTGGAGTCGACGATTTGGCCGCGAGGTCGACGAAATATGGAGTCGACGATCGTCGAACAGCAAACACGGCCTGAGACACGGGCGCGTCTCAGGGCGTATAGAGCCCGTGTCGACGATCGGCCTGGGAGTCGACGTTTTTCGCTCGACGATGTGTCGAGAGAAGGCACACGGCCAAGGACACGGGCGTGTCCAATGTCGTGTCATGTGTTCGACGAAAATTGCTCGGCGATCGTCGAGTGTCGAGTTGTGGTCGTCGAGTGTCGAGATGTGGGTGAACACGACCTGTGACACAGGCGTGTCACAGGGCGTATCCCTTTGGGTCGACGAACTCAACCCGACAAATTTTGCGCTAGGGCGTGTCTTAGTGCCGTGTATGGGCACACTGCCTGGGACACGGGCGTGTCACAGGCCGTGTGAGTCTCGGGCGATTTTGAGATTTTTTCGCCTAATGAACACGACAACAAACACGGGCATGTCTGAAGGCATGTCGGGTGAAAAGGCCCATGACACGGGCGTGTCCCATGGGCGTGTCACTGGTTTGGATAAGTCGGTTGAGCACCGCTTGAGGCACACGGCCTGGGACACGGGCGTGTCACAGGCCGTGTCACAGGCCGTGTCAGGCAAAATTTAGCTTTTCTGGCAAAATCGTGGCTGTCCGTTCTTTCAGCTGGGATCCAATGGCTGAACTGCCTCCCTGTTTCCTTAAGGCCGTGAATGAGAAGAGAAATCTCATTTCTCATTTGGTCTTCTCTTTCTTCATTTTTAGTAAGAGAAAGGGAGAGGAAGAAGGAGGCGGAGGCAAGGGGCTGGTCACCGGTGGTGCTGCGGTTTACCGACGGGAGATTCAAAGCCGGCGTTGTAGAGGAGAAACTCTTGTGAGTCGTTCAAGCCAGCTTAGAGGTCATGACACCAAAGAGGGATTCAAGGGTAATGACTTTTCTTCCTAGCCATGTGAAGGCTTCCTTTTGGCATATGTTTGAGATTCCCCCACCAAGAGGTGACTGATTTTGGGAGTCTTTTGGTGGATTCATGAAATCCCCTTTGTTAGCATATAGATCCGGAAATGGAGTACGGAATAGGCATGCTGTGTGAAGCCCATCTGGACAGGTTGGTCTGGATTGGTGATGTTGCATACGAATCGGAGATGATTCTGTGATACACGTGTAGTTTAAGGAGTCAACGGGTTATGCCTGTGAAGAGGAGTAGCATGAAGTACTGGAGTGGTAGTCCAGGAAAATATCCGTGTTATGCTTGTGCTATTGGGTCGTACCTGTGAATGAGTAATAGGAAGTACTGGTGTGACCAGGAAAGGCCCTTTGTAATGTTTGATGTTGTAGGGTGTCCACCTGTGAAGAGAGTAACAAGAAGTACTGGTGTGCCCAGGAAAGACCCCTGGCATTTGTGATATTGCGGTGTCCACCTGTGAAAAGAGAAACAGGAAGTACTGGTGTGCCCAGGAAAGACCCACTATTGGTATAGAATGAATGGGTGTAAGAAATACCCAGGCTGATTGCCAAGAACATGATTGGTGAGACCGACCCGCGCCTTTGATTATGTCATGAGTACGATGTACTCAGAGAAGGCAACTCGATTTGAGCAACGGGGGGTGGAGGATCCAACCTGCGTTATGTCCGTCCGACGTGGACCAAAAGGTGTGGTCTATTGGAGCGCATAACAAGAGTCTTAGGCATGCGCTCCATGACACAATGGGGGGCTACGAGCCATCCCGGTATAGTAAGACTAGAACTCCGGCTGCATGCCATGGAGTAAATGCTCAAGAGAGTTACCGTTGGGTTGTGACCCTGATACGGCGGTGGGCAAGAGCTTTGCCAGAACACCAAGAATGTGCCCTGAGTGCACGGACCGTTGGGCCGGGTGGCGAACGGTTGTGATGGCATGTGTGCGTGAAAGCACATGATATGAGATATATTGCCATGCTTATGCCTGCAGAGAAGATTACCGCTGCCCCGAGAGAAGTGGTAGGGTCGTTATAATTTGGTCAGCTGAATGCTGACCGTTGCCTCTGTTTACCACCGTTGGGTGGATTGTACTTGTACAGGTGCTGGAGAGCCAAGCGGGACGCATACAGGTTGATGTCCCTGCTGCTGTTGCTGCTGCTAGCCCTCGAAGGCTTATGTTTCTTTGTTGTGTGTTTGCTTTTATTGTGGCCGGCCTGCGCGCCACTATTTGAGGCCACTGTTTGAAAGCCATGTAAGGTCATAAGGCCCTTTTTGTACTCTTGTAAGACATTCCTATAGAAGATATATACAATGTGGAGTTGTGTTATATGTTGGACATTCACTGGCGGAGTTCAAGTGTAGTATAGGTTTCCGCTAGAATGCAATGGATTAGGTGCGCTGCGCTACTCTGGTATCATCCCGTACCTTCACTGCCTGTTTTGTGATATATGATGTGGGGCCTCGGCCGGACCTTCTAGTATATACCATATGAACGGATGGGGTTGTTACACGTGCTTTGAGAGTGCCCGGTATTTGGCGAAGAGACTTTGCTCACTCTTGTCCGGGGAGGATCATAATCCGTCTGTGCGGTATCAGTGAAGAAACTTTGTTTGATCGCTCTTTTAGGAGGACCTGAGTCCGTCCGGATGACAGTGGAGCAGTTAAAGAAAGAGAAGACTCAATTGACTGCAGAGCTAGAGGATGTCGAGGTTATGGGAGCGTCTGCAGTGGCTGAGTACAGCGTGTCTCACGACTTGGAGATGGAGCGATCCCGTATCGCAGAGGAGGTTCGTCTTGGGATGATGGTGATTGGGATTGATCTGCTTGAGTGTGATGTCGTGTACGCTTCGGTTTTGGGCTGCTTGGAGATTTTTAGAGCGTGACAATCCGAGCGTGGAGGATTCCCCGAATGACATTGATAACATGGACGTTGAGGGACGATCCCATTGTGCCATTTTTTGTTTGTTTGCTTCGCTTTTGCTTTATCTTGCGGGTGCGCCTTTGCACCATCATATGATGATGTAGCCCGTGGGATGACTTTTGTTCCAACAGAGACCCTCGTTTCCGGATCTCCTGTATTTTTGTTGCACTTTGTTGGGTGTACATATTTGGCAGAGTAGCGCTTAGCTTGAACGCTGACATTTTGAACAGGTTGCTAGCGGGAGATGTTCGTCCATTTGCATTTTGGGAGGATTGGAGCCTGTCCAAGTGGAAGTGGCGAACAACCTTTGTTCATTCACGTCTTGGGAGGATCGGGGTCCGTCCGAGTGGTGGTTGATGTTTGTTTACTCACGTTTTTGGGAGAGTCGTAAGCTGTTTAGGATTTGGGGGCGATGAGCCAATATTTGCTTGTGCCTTGAGCGGAGATGGTAGAGAACCTTTATTCATGATTTAAGAGGACCGGAATTCATCCGAGTAAAGGGGGCAAAGAACCTTTGTTCGTTCGTGCTTTGGGAGAAACGAGGCTCGTCTGAGTGGTGGCGGCGAAGAACCTTTGTTCGTTTGGGCCTCGGGAGGAACGGGGTCCGTCCGGGTGGAGGTGGAGAGAAACCTTTTTCCATTCGCGCTTCCGAAAAACTGAGGTTCGTCCAAGTGTAGGTGGTGAAGAATCTTTGTTCGTTCGCGCCTCAAGAGAATCAAGTTCGTTCAAGTGGCAGCGGAGAAAAACCTTTGTTCGTTCGCACCTCAGGAGGACCCATGTCTGTCCGGGTAGAGGTGGCAAGGAACCTTTGTTCGTTCTCTTCTCTAGAGAACCGTCGTTCATCCAAGTGGAGATGATGAAGAACCTTTGTTCGTTTGCGCCTCAGGAGAACTAGAATTCGTCCAAGTGGTGACGGAGAAGTAACTTTGTTTGTTCGCGCCTCAGGAGGACCGGGGTCCGTCCGGGTGGAGGTGACAAAGAACCTTTATTTGTTCGCGCCTCTAGAGAACCGAGGTTCTTCCAAGTGAAGTTGCAGATGAACCTTTGTCTATCTCGCCTAGGAGGTGCAGACAGACCTTTGTCTGTATTGCCTGAGGTGCAGAAGGGCTTTTGCCAATCTCGCCTGAGGAGGGATCCATTCGCTTGATCAAAGTCTCCTTCTATGATATCTAAACATTCTATTGGAAAGGACAGAGTCCCTACTTAGGATATTCGGACACTCTTTTTGAGAGAGGTTGGAGTTTCCGCTTGGGATATCCGAACACTCTGTTTGGAAGAGGCTGAAATCTCTACTTGGGATATCTGAACACTCTATTTGGGAGAGGTCGAATTCTCTGCTTGAGATATTTGAACACTCTGTTTGGGAGTGGCTGAAATCTCCGCTTGGGATATCCGAACACTCTATTTGGCAGGGCCGAAATCTCCCCTTGGGATATCCAAACACTCTGTTTGGGAGAGGCCAAAATCTCTGCTTGGGATATCTGAACACTCTGTTTGGAAGAGGTTGAAATCTCCGCTTGAGATATCCGAACACTCAATTTGGAAGAGGTCGGAGTCTCCACTTGGAATATCCGAACAATGCTTGGAAGAGACTAAAATCTCCACCTGGGATATCCGAACACTCTTTTTGGAAGTGACCAAAATCTCCACTCGGGATATCCCAAAACTCTATTTGGGAGAGGCCAAAATTTCCGCTTGAGATATCCGAACATTCTGTTTGGAAGAGACAAGAGTCTCCACTTGAGATATTCGAACACTATTTAGATAAGGTACGCGATGAGAAACTCGAGTTATTGCATTGATGCTGAAAAATGAGATATAAGTACACGCATCAAATGTCTTGGACGTTTTATAGGCTGAGAATATGTTGTCCTTTGGGACGGTCACCCTGGGGATTTCCCTCACCAGGGCTCACTCTAGATTGGTAAACTCAGGGATCTTGTCTTATAGGAGTTTTCGGAGAAGTCTCAGACAAATAAACCATTCGATTTTTGTCTTCAATCGCACGCAACTCTCCGTGATATGCTCATGTTCTTGGTGATAGTCACAATACTTGGATTGATCGCTACAGCTTGAAGCGAGAGCACTTGGCCTTTGGAGGGAGGGATGATCGTAGATGACGAGTAGTACTTCTATCAGAGAAGCTTTGAGGGGAGCTAAGGTTTGATTGTGGTGGTGCCCCCCAATTTGGCGGGAGTTTCCCTAGCGCTCGCAACTTCCCCTCGGACTTGGCAGCGACTCCCGATCCCTCTTTCTTTTTGACCTTTCTTCGAACTGTAGCTTATGCATTTTGATGGCTTCGTCCGCTGTGATTTAATCCCTAGCTAGGTGGACGAGGTCATGGTTGTTAGATAGTGTTTTGCTATTCATCGTAGAGTAGAATTTTACTGGTCTGAGCCCTCCGAGGAAGGTTCCTTGCAGGAGCTCGGGGTTAACACCCAGGATCTGTCCCGCCTCTGCGGTGAAGCGACAAAAGTAGTCTTTAAGTGATTCTCCCTCAGTCTGTTGGATTCCCATGAGGTGTGAGGGATCCCGAACGACCTGCTGGTTGACAATAAATTTATTTGTGAAAAGTTGTGTTAGCTCTGGGAAGTTCTCGATTTCTCCCTCTTTTAGGGAGCAGAACCAAGTGTGAGCCTCTTCTCTCAAAATTGTTGGGAACACCAGACACGAGAGTGGGTCGGGAAGTTGTATATGTGCATGATGGTTGCAAAAGACTGATGTGTTCTAGAGGATCTTTTGTCCCATCAAACATCTCAAAGTCGTGGAGCTAGATCCTGAGCGGAACGAGATACGCCAGGATCGAGGGAGCCAGCGGGGAGATGAGGTGTGTTGTGCGTCAGACGTTTGCGCCATGGTGCCCCATGCCCATATTCCTCCTTGATTACGCGTCTCACTTCCTCGTCGGTGAGTTCTCTATCGGCTTGAGTGGTTGGACAACTCATCAGTGATGGGATCCTTCGTGCGGGCAGTGCCTTCGGACATTATCTGACTTGGGATCCGCAGTGGTGGGCCTTCAGGAGCGATATCCTTGTTAGGAGCGCGACAAACCCTTAAGTTTCCCAGCAAGGTGAGTGTTCTTACGTGACACTCCCTTATCAGACGCTTGCATTCTCCCTCTGGTGCTTTGGATGCAGTGACACTAGATTTTTCTTGAAGCGGGGCGTTGCCGGCGGGTAAGTCGATAGACACTGGATTGGTTTGCTTCTCTAGTGCCATGTTACTGGCAGTTTTTGCGCTTCCCTTCGTCATTGCTGCTAGTTTGGGGATGCTGAAATTTGTCAAAACTTTTGGGAAAACGTTCCCACAGACGGCGCCAAATTGTTTGGGGTCGCCCGGTCTTTCCCCTGTCCGAAGAAATCGGGCCGACTTAGCTCGGAATTGGATCGAGCGCGCAAACAGTCAAAATGAACCACAATGAATGACAAGAGACGTTTTTTACGTGGAAACCCCGAAAAGGATGAAAAACCATGTGACAAAAATTGAGTCGAGCCAAAATCCACTAGCTTCTCGGAGTTTTACAAATAAAGATTTGATCACAGAGGGCGATAGCTCGCTACTCCGTTACATGTACAAGAAACGAGGAAAAATAACTAAGTCTTCAAAGTCTCGATGGAAGCGCCCCGACCTTGGGAATTGTTGGGCTCACAAAACATGGGTGTGAGCGTTTTGGCTGGAAAATTCTCGAAGTCCACGGAGGGTTTGGAGGGAGAGCTCTCGTTGATGCGAAACCTTGATAGAAGCGCTCTCACGGAGTCGGTTGACGTGACTTGGAGAAGGTTGGAGCGTGTTGAAGCCTTAGCGAAGGAAGAGAATAAAGAGAATTCATGAGCGGAGAATCAGCCTAAGTTAACGATCTCGTCGGAAAACCTCAGAGCTCACTCTTTTCTCGGGAGTTGCTTGTATTCAAATGAAGGCCTGAGCCCTATTTATAGTTTTTTGAAGCGTTATGATGGTAATTGTACCAGATAGTGATTTGTGCTGGCGAATGATGTTACTCAGTTTTGATCACCTGCATCATCATTTTTACCAGAATGACGAGAGTGTCTCCCTTCCCTTCGGGCAGTTCGGGCGCCCCGGGCAAGGCGCCTTGAGGCAGCGACGACGGCCAGAGGAGGCCGACGGCGAAGGAGGCAGCCGACGACGAAGGTGGCGGCCGACGGTGAAGGAGGTAGCCCGGGACAACGAGGGCCTTCGACAATGCATGTGTGGGGCGAGGCCGAGCAGCGCGGCCAGGCAGCACGAGTGCATGACCCTATGACCGCTTGAGCTGGCGTGCTGCATGTGCGGTGCCGCGACATCGCTGCTGCGCTTGGACTTCCGCGCGTACACCACTGCTCGTGGTACTGGCCGTGCACACGGTGCTACATCAGCGCTGCTGCGGGCGGGATACTGCGTGCATGCCGCTGCGCACGGTGTCGCGGCAGCATGCAGTGCGCGGTGTCGCGGCGGCATGCGACGCACAGTGCTTTCCACGTGTAGGCTACCGCACGTGGTGCTGCGGCAGTGCTGTCGCGCGTACGCCGTTGCGTGCACGGTGCCGCGCGCGGGTTGACGCGCGTAGGCCGCTACGCGCGCGGTGCCGCGGTAGCGCTGCCGCGTGTAGGTCGCGGCGCGCGCAGTGCTATAGTAGCGCTGCTGCGCGGGGGGCTGCCATGTGCAAGTTTGGGCGCACCCGGCCACCTTCCCGTGTTGAATTTTTCGCCAAATGCTACAGAGGGTTGTGCCGGTTTGATATTTTTTGCGATATTGCTTTGCTAGCGAAAACCTACATAGGCGTTTCGTGGTGGTCGGCATGGTGTGTGGTCGGTGCGCCGGTCCTTCTCAAGTAATGTTTTTTTTGCCCTTGTTGTGATCTATTGCAGTGGTTCTTCCTTTTTGGTGGTATTCTCGTGTTGGTGCCCTACCCCAGAGTTCGGATGGGGAAAAAGGCCAAGGGCCGAAAGCAGGTCGATAACCCTAATAAATCGGTGCATATTTTGCCTGAATTGGACTGCCATGCGAAGACCTCTAACAATGTATTTGATGAAGATCATTCATATGTTATCTCTAGTTCCTCCCATCCATCTTTTTCCAAAGTTATTGTGAATGCTGTGTATACTGCTCTGAATGCAAAGCTGATCCAGATCAAAGATGTATCAAGCTGCCCGCCTGATGCTTGTAGAAATGCAACTTTAAGCTGCCTGCCAGATGTTTGTCGAAATGCTTTAAAGAATATTGCTGCTAATTCGCCTCTGCCAAAACTTGGAAGACAATGCCCTCTAAATCTCAATGCAAAGCCATTGACTCCCCGGGTAAGTAGATGCGCTGATGTTTGTGGGAAGAAAGTTTTCAACATGTTATTAATCAGTTCTTTAGCATTTCTATACTAAAGCAAGTTAGGCTCTCTACAAGTTTATTTAACTTTAAAACATTTATTTCTTTTGCTGGATTTTATAGTTTCAATATGTTTGAAGTATCATGTATGTATAGGCAAACTCACACAATTTATAATTGTTATACAGGGTTAATTACTGTGAGCTTCTGGTTAATTACTGTGAGCTTCTTAGAAGTCAATAGCTTGTATTGATTTCAGTGTTTGTTTCGACTTTGGAAAAAGATAGCAAGCTTGATTTCACTCCTTATCAAATTGTTCTTATATTGGTTTTAAAAGGTTGGTTTTAATTTTCAATTTAATTTAATGCGGTTTAATACGTTTCGTGGTTTCATGTGCAAATTTTTTTAAAAAAATTTTTGAATTAAAAGTTATCAAAAATTTAAATCTTTTACTTGATATGCGGGTCGGATAAAAAATCTGGGTCCGCCACTAGTCATGTGCGGGGGGCTGCGGCAGCGCCGCTGCGCGGGTGACCGCATCTAGGACCCACGCGTGCGCGAGACATGCATGGTCCTTGTGTGCAGTCTTGCTCGTGGCGCTCGCGTGCGAGTTTGCTTGGTCCCGTTGGATCCTCTGCGTGACTTTGGTCAAGCTCTGGTTTATCTTAGAAGGTTCAGGGCTAGTGGTGCGCATAAAGCCCGGCGGGCCCGGGCTTGGCCCGGGCCTGCAGGGCCCGGGCTTTTCCGAACCGGGCCCGGGCCGGGCTTAATAATGTAACCGGGTCGGGCCGGGCCGGGCTATGCTCCCTGGGGGGGCCTGGTAAGGCCCCCCAGGCCGGCCCGGGCCGGGCCCAGGCTAAGCCCGGCCCGATTTTTTTTTAAAATTTGTTTTTTTTTTAATTCATAAAAAATTTAAAAAAAATTTATTTTTTAAATTAAAAAATGGTTGCCAGCATGCCCATGTGGCATGCTGGCAGCCAACGGCTCTTAGAGCCGTTGGTTTCCAACGGCTCTAAGAGCCAGCCCGGGCTAAGCCCGGTAACCGGGCTTTGCCCGGCCCGGCCCGGGCCGGGCACCGGGCCGGGCATTTGCCCTACAATGGGGCCCGGAAGGGCCCCATGGCCCGGCTCAGGCCCGAGGCGGGCTTGGCCCGGGACCAGGCCTGTCGGGCTTTTCACCGGGCCGGGCCGGTCCGGCCCGGTGGACCCGGTTTTTTAGGACACCCCTATTCAGGGCTGGTGGAAACGGAGTGTTCGAATCGGAGGGGGGAGGTGGCTGTTCCAAACGGAGATTTTGGGGCATTTCTCAAGGCGGGCGGGTGGAAACGGAGCAAACGCTACCAGAGATTCATTTGTTTACTCTCATTCAGCCGACATTTGTCCAAAACGAAGCAGCGGAACGCCCAAACAAATAGAGCCTAAATAGTATTTCATTTACAAAATAATTGAAATGCAATTTGCTTATACAGTCATGCTTTTAACTTGTTCATATATATTAGAAATTAGAATACCGTACCAATAAATGCCGCGTTCGGTGCCGAATTCAAACATCTTTCCTTACGTCATCATGAACAGTTCAGAGCGTGTATATAAAAAATATTATACAACTGTCCGCTTGCAAACTTTATGCGGGAAAAGCGACCTGTATTCGGCAGGTTTACGTTGCTGGACGCCAATCACCGTTGAATATAATCCCGAGGGATAAGATCGTTAGTCTTTTCCACGCGTTGGGCCCCGTGTATCGGAATGTTCACATGCAGCCGTTCTTACCGGATCCGGATCCTTGGAGTTCGTGCAGGAACTCCAACGTGGAGTTCAATACAAAGTCGTGAAACCCCTCCACTGCTTCAATCCAACGCTGGACTTCTCGCGCACTAAAAGATAAAAAAAAAAGTTAAAATAATAAAGAATGTAAAATACTCACCCGTTCGATTTCAATCGGACGAGCGAGATTGTGCGAAATCCACCCTGCAGTTCCCGCATGAAGTCCAGAGGATCTAGATTCGTTCTTACCGCATTACAACACTTCCGAACCCACTTTTCACGAACATAATAATAATAATAATAATAATAATAATAATAATAATAATAATAATAATAATATGTTGCAGTCGCTCCTAGTATCCTACTAAACTCGGTAGACTCGGTTCATGAAGCGGCCGAGCGCGTAAACATTCACGGAATAAATAAGGAAATACAGAAGACAATTTTATCGTGAAAAAATCACTCAATTAGGTAAAAAATTACATGACCGGTTCGGTGCCGATCAAATTTCACTATTGACGGAGGTTTATAGATTGTGACTGAAATTGAGGGCGACAAACCGCTACTCGTTACAATTCGGAGTTGAGAGAGAATCTTGCTACGCTTTGTGGGCGACGGACCGCCTCACACGAATCTCAGTTCCTATTACTTTCTGGCGGGGGCGAACGTTCTTTGACGTGATCGGGTTATTCAATACTACTGCGAGGTTCGTACTGATATGTTGGTGGAGGCTTACGAAACGTTGCACACACAAGGGAATTCTCAGAGTAACCGACGTGTCGTTTTCTTCCTTGGAGCATTGTGGACTTGGAGAAATTCTTGGGTGGTTCGTCGTAAGGAGGTGACTCATAGGAGGATTTCGGCAAAGCTTCGGCCTAACGAAGAAGAAAGCTGAGAGGAAAAATGTTAGAAATGAGATGAGTCTGAGGGCCATTTTATAGGACATAGACGATGGTTACGGTAGTTATGCAGCTATCAGCACACCCTAACCATCCCAAATCACTAGATGCAGACCGTTTTAGTATACTTTAAATACATATTATTTTTAAAATATTTTTTATGTGCAGAACGTAAATAAATAAATAAAACCCCCACTAACAATAGTGGTTATAAGAGTGGTTATTCACGTAACAGACGACGACGATTGTAACATGATGATCGGACGGCAGAGACGGATCACCATCAACGGGCGACAACTCCCGGGCAACGGGCGATAGCTGGGGGAGAAAGAAGAACCGCGACCGACGGGGAGGGGGGGGGGGGGGAAGAACCATCACACGTGCACGCGCGATCTTGGGCGTATGTTGTTATGAGAAACACGTTCTCGCGGACCTGAGTGCATGCGAAGACGCGAGCTGAGCTACCTGCAAAACCGTCAGCAAAATACGCAATAGTAAATACAATCAACTAGACACACAGAAGTATATGTGGAAAACCTCCAAATCAGGGTAAAAACCACGGGACGATCAGAGTCCAACCCTGAAAACCGTCACTAAATAATGTTCAAAAATACAATGACTTTCCTCCCGCGATTCTCAGAAGGATCTTTCAGCTAGCACAAAATAAAGACGAGGAAAAATATATGTATCGACAAAGACGACCAAGTCCGAGTTAGAGAGACTCGCTCCAAACTGGTTCTCTGAATCCTCTACAGTCTTCAAATATTGTGTCTAGTTGTCCACCTACGTCGACACACGACGTCGCTGGTGCACTCCGATCAGTTCACAACCCGTCAGTAGGTTGCCCCGCTCGAGGCTCAGATGTCTCGCCGCCAAAGTCCACTTGAGGCTAAGATGCCTCCTCGCGCTGACCGCCGCTTGCCGCAGATGCGACGTAATATATCCGTCAGAGTAAATACGGCGGTTGTACACCGCCGTCCTTTGCGCCAAGATGCGCACTCAGAAATTGGCCTCCGCCAACGCCGCTCCGGCTCCGCCCAAATCGGCTTCCACTTACACCGCTCCGGCTCCGCCCAAATCGGCCTCAGCCTATGCCGCTCCGACTCCGCCCAAATCGACCTCCGCCTACGCCTCTCCGGCTCCGCCCAAATCGGCCTCCGCCTACGCCGCTCCCCCGCACACGTGCATTGCAGCCACTACAACACAAGCACGACGCCAAACACCGCCTCCTGAATCAGCCCCCGTACAAAGAGTCGTCGGCGTCTCTGCCCTCGCGACAAACGCCGCTGTCAAAACTCACACCGGACTCCACGCAGCCTCACGACCTCCGACCACCGCTGCTTGCTTCGGCTCCGACACCGTCCAAGGTTGCTGGCGAGAAAAACTCGATCCCAAAAAGAAGAAAGAAGAAGTGAAGGTGTGCCTTTGCACAGGCTGCTTGGAAGAAAAAGAATAGGCGGCGGAGCTCCTGTTTATTCTTCACGGGGAGAGAGGCTCACAGCTTCAGGTTTAGGTTTTTCATCATTTTTTTATAGTTGTAGGCGGGATGCTTTGGGATGGGAGTAGATTTTGGAAAAATATTATTTATTTTTTATTTATCCCCCCGGTTGGGCCTCACTTCAGTCCGACTGAATCGGACTGAAGTTAGACGATACCCATTTTACCCCGCAGTGTGATACCCATTTTACCCCGCAGTGAATAAATATCGCTGAATGAATCCCGCATCCCGTCGGCCACTCTTCCTCTGGCGAGTCTTCCACGACGACGGTGGTGCCCGAACACCTCCAATCACGTCATAGTCTCATCGCGTCGCCGCTCCGACCCGGTAATCTCCGGGATCGCGGTCTTTCTCCTCGCCGGCGGCCGGTAATCTCCGGGATCGCGCTCGTTCTCCTCTCCGGCGGCCGGTAATCTCCGGGCCGGATAGCGCTCGTTCTCCTCTCCGACGCCCCGGATCTCTTCTCCGACCCCTCGGATCTCTTCTCTGGCACTTCCAGCTATCAGGACCTACTCTCATCTCCGACGATTCGAGTGCTAGGACGAATCCTGTGGTTCAACAACCATTTTCCGGAGGTAAACCATAATTTTTCATCCTGTTCCTTTCACGCAACGCTGCAGAGCAGCTGCTCCGCCAGTTTTATGTGATTCTCTGAACTTGATTTTCCATCCCGTGTTGTTAATGACCTTCAAGAACGAAAAAAAATCAATGTATTGTGGTAAAAACATTGATTTACTGATCCTTTGCTAGCATATATGGAGTGCTACAATCCAACACTCTAGTTTCTCTTTTATCAAGTGTAGGTAAAAGTGTAGGTCAATTTCAATGTGGTTAATTTTGTCATGTTAAATCAAATTTATGCAACATTGATAGCTAATATAATCTTCTATTCTCACATTCCGGGATTTTGAGGTTTGATGTAGATAGAGCCTATGTCATTGTCGCATGGACGAGGAAGAAAGTGACCAGGAAGAGAACGTATTTGTTGAAGCCAGGAAAATCCTAACCTCAGAGTTTAGACCGAAGCCGCCTAAGATTACTGACTCAAAAGCTAGATAAGACGGCAAAGAAGGCTATCACAAAGAAACAGGTCAAACAGGACTCCAGACGTTGCGGCAGGAAGGACCCACCACGTACCCGGATGCTCGCAAAGAGCAACCCCTTCTCAACCAAGAATGGCCGAACTGAGTACGAGAGAGGCTAGCTGACAAAGTCGCAAAGTCGCGAATTTCTCTAAGGAAAAGGAATCCGAAGTCCAAACCAGTATCTCGAACAAGAGGCGCGCAAGTATCCTGCCGAAGGTTTCCGGTCCTCTCTCTCGTACCCCTGGGGTCCTATTTATAGGCAAAAGCAAGGGGAGGGGGGGGGGGGGGGGTCATATTTATACCCCACCCCTGGCGACCAGGCGACTTCCTGGGGAACTCGCAAGGATCGGGCGAGTATCTCGCCTAGTCGCCTACCCGACGAGTATACGAGGGGAGCTCGCCTATACTCACACAGGTCTTCCGCGATCTTCATTGCTGACTTTGACTTCTGTGGTGACTTGTTGACCTTTGCCTCTACTGACCTGGCCGCGGTAGGACCCACTCTCGACGAATACGGGTTGTACACAATCCCCGCTCTTTCGGAGCGACATCGGAGCTCAGAAAGAAACATCCAACACTTATTCGGCGAGTTGCGCTGCCGAATATCTGGGTTGCTCGCCTCTTGTGACTGCCTGCCGATCTCTATAAATAGGGGGGGGGGGCTAGCTCTTTAGCCGGCTCTTCATAACTCGCGCGTGATGTCGAACGCCGAGAAGATCCTTCGTGACAGTCTTGCTGCGTTGACGAGCGCCATCGGAGTCGTTAAATCAAAGCGACCGCGCGAAGAGGATGCCGCCGCTGACTTGCTTCTGCCCAAGAGAAAAAAGGCAAAGTCCAAGAACAAAACCACCTCTGGGGACGATATTCCGCGGCCGCCCCCTTCTCGCCCTGCGCCCCCCACCATTAACCCCGCGCTCTCTACCAGCACGCAGCAATTGCTTAGCGACTTGGGACTCGACGACATTCTCAATGTCGCCGTTTCTGACGCGAGTTTCCTCGACCCGCATAACATCCCGGAGCTCGCTACTTCCACAGCCCCGGAACTCGCCTCCGCTTCGACGTTTCAGCAGGCGGAAGTCGTCGACCTGCGAGGTTGTCTTTTTGCCTAGGTGATTTCTCATTCTGTCGGTTGTTTCTATTGCTTGTTAACCGGACTGTGATACTCGCAGATTCTCCCATGGAGGGTTTGGGTGCGGCTTTGAATGTCGCCCCGTTGAGCTCCGTGCCGCTCGTCGCCCTTCCCGCCGGTGGGCAAGTAAGGACCGCACACACAGTGCGGATAAATATCGGTTCCAAAAAGACGGTCGAGGCCTCGGTTCCTTCCGCGAGCAAGGAACTGTCGTCGAAGAATCCTCTGTTGAGTAAGACCTTGGCGAGCAAGGGTCTCCCGACGAGTTCTGGGGTGCCTGTAAGAAGTTCTGCCCTGCCCGCCACGAGTTCTGTGCTGCCGACGGTGAGGTCTTCTCTACCCGAGGCGAGCTCCTCTTTACCCCCGCCGCCGCCGCTTACCAATGTCGTCGTCATCCAGTCGGTGACAGCATCCTTGCCGCTGCCACCACCTCTGATTGCGCCTTCTCAAGTTACCACGACGCGACTTCCTCCAGGGGCGGCCTTCATCGACGCCATGGGTCTGCCGGGAATGGAATATCGCCGCGCTGCTGCTCGAGCTTACATGGAGCTGGAGAGCAAGTTTGACCAGCTGGCGATCTGCGAGCCTCATCGCCGAATATCATCGTTCGAGGTGCGGATGGCGAAAATGGAAGAGCTCAAGAGTACGCTGGAGAGCTACGAATCCCGCTTCCACATGGTAAGGGAGAATGATCGTCAGCTCGCGATCAACAATCATCGCCTCCAGCTTGTTCTCGAAGAGGTCGCCGGCATGCGAGCGAGTATGGGCTCTGTTGGCAGGTTGTCGAGGATGGAGGAGCAGCTGCGGCTTGGTGATGATGCGATGACGGTGGCGACGGATCATTTCCGGCGAGCAGGCGAGATGGGTTGGGCCGGGCGACATCCACATCCTCCGGAGAGGCCTAGGCCTTAATCTTTCTTTTATTTGGAACTCGCCCAGTGCGATTTTGTCAAACATTTTCTGCCTTGTAATAAGCGATCTTAGACCTCGCCAAAGTATTAATTTGTTCTCCCTATTCAATGTTTACGCGATATCTGTCTGGATTGTGCCGAGTTTATTCTGCAGGTTGCGATTATGCTCCCTCTGTTTTCTGCGATTTACGCGACGCGTTGACTTACTCGCTAAAAGCGCGACTTGCTTGGTACCCGCCGAAAGGATAGTATACCCCCCCCCCCTTTGGCGCCTATAAATACAGGGGGTAGGTAGGACATAAGTACGCTGTTGCGCTTTGTCTTTCTAACTCGCGAGTATTTGCTCCTGCTCGCGTGCTGCGACCTTGCTCTACTCCTCGCTCGTCTTCCTCTCTTCTTCACAGGTCACAAGATGGTGGGAGACGACGCCAGTGCTCGCCGCCAGGCCCATGCCGCCAACTTCGCGGATGCGGCTTTTAAGAGGTCGACCACCAGCGTGCGTGACTTAGAAAATTTTAGGGAAAGACTCCTTCCTGAAGGATACTCGGCCAGACTTCCGGCCCGCAGTGAGCGACTTAACACCTTTATCGAGGGCGCGCTTGTCCTCCCTCTCCGACACTTCGACGCTGGCCTGCGACTACCTTTCTGGCCGGAGTATTGCGACATCCTGCGATACTTCAGTATAGTCCCCGCGCAAATCAACCCCAACGGTGTCGCCATCATCATGGGGTTTCTTTGCTACCTTCGCGAGGAGAGGATCATCTTCGATCTCTCCGTATTCCGCAAGATATTTGCCTTCGCCGCGACTCCCGAGGGTGTGGTCTATTTCAGCATCCACGTATGCACCCTGGTGGGGACGGCCAACAAGGTTCACAAATGGAGCGAGCAAATAGTCATCGTCGAGGGAGACTTTGGCGAAGTCCAGAGAAGGCCGCACCAGCCCGTCGATGTCGCCTTCCTTCCACCGATATTGGAAGGCGTGCGCGAGCAACACGTCGAAGTGTTCCGAGGTCGCCGGTTTGATGTCATCTTCTGGCGACTTAACGTTAACACGCTGTTCGAAGTCCACTATAACGAAGGTAAATCTTGGCAAGGAATGTCGGTATCCTATTCGCCCCTATAATCGCTTGCTCACATCACTCGGTCTTTTGCAGAACCGAACGAGCTCCCGGTGAGGCCGCTTCCTCCAGCCAAAGGAATCTCCACCTCGCTACCTGAGCCCGACTCGCCAGCCGACATCAGCGAGAAGAAAAAGATCGCCAAGGGCAAGGGTAAAGGCAAAGCCAGGTCGCCGGGCCCCGCGACCAAGAAACAAAAAATGTCCTCGCCACCTTCTGGCGACCAAGACTCGCCGCTCCACGCTCGGCGTCCCCACTTCCACCCCAACTTCAATTTGGGGCTTGATGCGGTGGTCGCCTACGGTCGCCCTCTGGTGACCTGGGCACCTGACGAGCATCTGGTGACACTGAGCACCAACCTCCCCTCTTGGGCGGAGGAGGGGGAGGATAAGGGGGAGGCCTTCGCCGTCCTCCACGCGATGTACGGCCGAGGCGACGTCGAGGCCATGCTGGATCTTGGCGAGGAGGAGCTCGCCCAGCAAGCGGCCTGCTCGCTCGCCCGAGCCGTCGAGCTAAATCACTTTGCGGCGAGGAGGATGCTGGAGAGGACTCAGGCCTTGAAAATCGTCAGCCAGAAGGCGATCAATCTCGGCATGGAAGCCACCCGCTGGCGAGATTACGAGGTATGTCGCTTTTACGCGTGATGCTGATATCCTATGAACGTTTTGGCTGACTTCGTTGTTCGTCGCAGGCTGCCGAGATGGAGACCGCCAAAAAACGTTCTGAGTACGAGGCGGAACTCGCCAAGGCTCAGACTGATTTGGAGGCAACCCAGGTTCGCTCGGCCGAGATGGAATCTCGCCTGGCCATTTTAGAAGCCGGCGCGAGTTCCTCTGCTCCCCCGCCGCGCCCGGAGGACGATCCTCACTATGCCATCAAACGATCTCGCATCCAGTGGGAAGAGAGGTCGTCCGTCCGCCGCGAGATAGCCCGCGCGGCAGGTAACGTGGTCCTTGCGAGGCTGAGGATCATTGGGAAGCTCGACGAAGGGGAGAAGGAGTTCACGGTTGACGAACTCATCCCCGAGTTGCTCGTCGAGACGGTCTCGCCAGATCGCCTGCCTCCGACCTCGTCAGGCTCTGACAGCAGCGGCGGCAGTAGCAGCAGCGGTAGCGGCGAGGAGGAAAGTGAGGAAAGCGGCGACGAAGATGACGTCGAGATTGGAGATGAGGAATATCGGCCAGATACTGGCGACGATGAGTCCTAGTTGCTCGCCGATATTCTTCATGCTCGCTTGACTTAGCCTTTAGTGAAATTTTTGTAACACTTGTAAAATTTTTGATATATTAATGCAAGTTTGAATTACCACATCTCGCATCCTTTCTTTTCGCGTGCTGGTTTGTGGATAATACTCGCTAGGCTCATACGCTCAGGGAGAATGAATGCTCGCGCCATGTGCTCTCACGACGACATTGTTGATGGTCGCTTAGCTGATATTCGCATGCCCGTAGTCGTGCTTCGTAACTCGCGCCATGATACTCGCTACGTAACTACTCGCCAGACCATACTCGCACATTCATCGCTGCCTGCATGTATGCTCGCCCCAAGACTGATATTCGCATTCCCGTAGTCGTCCTTCGTAACTCGCTCCAGGGCACTCGCTACGGAACTACTCGCCAGACCATACTCGCACATTCATCGCTGCCTACATGTATGCTCGCCCCAAAACTGATATTTGCATTCTCGTGGTCGTCCTTCGTAACTCGCTAGGTCTAACTCGATTTCACTTGAGGAGATCTGCGGCCAATATGCAGGAGGGGAGCTCGTGCAGGGATTTGGTCTTACGGATACCTACCACTCGAGGACTTGAGCTTTGTTGGAGTCGACAGCTCTCAGGAGCCCTGCTCAACTGGAGTGGTGTAGGTCGACTCGGGGAGGCAAGTAGTCGGTCTGCAGGAGGGGAGCTCGTACAGAGGTCTCGGACTACGGCATCACTCCAGCGAGGATCTCGATCTCACTCGAGGAGATCTGCGGCCAATGTGCTGGAGGGGAGCTCGTGCAGGGATTTGGTCTTACGGAGACCTACCACTCGAGGACTTGAGCTTTGTTGGAGTCGACAGCTCTCAGGAGCCCTGCTCAACTGGAGTGGTGTAGGTCGACTTGGGGAGGCAAGTAGTCGGTCTGCAGGAGGGGAGCTCGTACAGAGGTCTCGGACTACGACATCACTCCAGCGAGGATCTCGATCTCACTCGAGTAGATCTGCGGCCAATGTGCAGGAGGGGAGCTCGTGCAGGGATTTGGTCTTACGGAGACCTACCACTCGAGGACTTGAGCTTTGTTGGAGTCGACAGCTCTCAGGAGCCCTGTTCAACTGGAGTGGTGTAGGTCGACTCGGGGAGGCAAGTAGTCGGTCTGCAGGAGGGGAGCTAGTACAGAGGTCTCGGACTACGACATCACTCCAGCGAGGATCTCGATCTCACTCGAGGAGATCTGTGGCCAATGTGCAGGAGGGGAGCTCGTGTAGGGATTTGGTCTTATGGAGACCTACCACTCGAGGACTTGAGCTTTGTTGGAGTCGACAACTCTCAGGAGCCCTGCTCAACTGGAGTGGTGTAGGTCGACTCGGGGAGGCAAGTAGTCGGTCTGCAGGAGGGGAGCTCGTACAGAGGTCTCGGACTACGACATCACTCCAGCAAGGATCCCGATCTCACTCGAGGAGATCTACGGCCAATGTGCAGGAGGGGAGCTCGTGCAGGGACTTGGTCTTACGGAGACCTACCACTCGAGGACTTGAGCTTTGTTGGAGTCGACAGCCCTCAGGAGCCCTGCTCAACTGGAGTGGTGTAGGTCGACTCGGGGAGGCAAGTAGTCGGTCTGCAGGAGGGGAGCTCGTACAGAGATCTCGGACTACGGCATCACTCCAGCGAGGATCTCGATCTCACTCGAGGAGATCTGCGGTCAATGTGCAGGAGGGGAGCTCATGCAGGGATTTGGTCTTACGGAGACCTACCACTCGAGGACTTGAGCTTTGTTGGAGTCGACAGCTCTCAGGAGCCCTGCTCAACTGGAGTGGTGTAGGTCGACTCGGGGAGGCAAGTAGTCGGTCTGCAGGAGGGGAGCTCGTACAAAGGTCACGGACTACGACATCACTCCAGCGAGGATCTCGATCTCACTCGAGGAGATCTGCGGCCAATGTGCAGGAGGGGAGCTCGTGCAGGGATTTGGTCTTACGGAGACCTACCACTCGAGGACTTGAGCTTTGTTGGAGTCGACAGCTCTCAGGAGCCCTGCTCAACTGGAGTGGTGTAGGTCGACTCGGGGAGGCAAGTAGTCGGTCTGCAGGAGGGGAGCTCGTACAAAGGTCTCGGACTACGACATCACTCCAGCGAGGATCTCGATCTCACTCGAGGAGATCTGCGACCAATGTGGAGGAGGGGAGCTCGTGCAGGGATTTGGTCTTACGGAGACCTACCACTCGAGGACTTGAGCTTTGTTGGAGTCGACAGCTCTCAGGAGCCCTGCTCAACTGGAGTGGTGTAGGTCGACTCGGGGAGGCAAGTAGTCGGTCTGCAGGAGGGGAGCTCGTACAGAGGTATCAGACTACGACATCACTCCAGCGAGGATCTCGATCTCACTCGAGGAGATCTGCGGCCAATGTGCAGGAGGGGAGCTCGTGCAGGGATTTGGTCTTACAGAGACCTACCACTCGAGGACTTGAGCTTTGTTGGAGTCGACAGCTCTCTGGAGCCCTGCTCAACTGGAGTGGTGTAGGTCGACTCGGGGAGGCAAGTAGTCGGTCTGCAGGAGGGGAGCTCGTACAGAGGTCTCAGACTACGGCATCACTCCAGCGAGGATCTCGATCTCACTCGAGGAGATCTGCGGCCAATGTGCAGGAGGGGAGCTCGTGCAGGGATTTGGTCTTACGGAGACCTACCACTCGATGACTTGAGCTTTGTTGGAGTCGACAGCTCTCAGGAGCCCTGCTCAACTGGAGTGGTGTAGGTCGACTCGGGGAGGCAAGTAGTCGGTCTGCAGGAGGGGAGCTCGTACAGAGGTCTCAGACTACGGCATCACTCCAGCGAGGATCTCGATCTCACTTGAGGAGATCTGCGGCCAATGTGCAGGAGGGGAGCTCGTGCAGGGATTTGGTCTTACGGAGACCTACCACTCGAGGACTTGAGCTTTGTTGGAGTCGACAGCTCTCAGGAGCCCTGGTCAACTGGAGTGGTGTAGGTCGACTCGGGGAGGCAAGTAGTCGGTCTGCAGGAGGGGAGCTCGTACAGAGGTCTTGGACTACGACATCACTCCAGCGAGGATCCCGATCTCACTCGAGTAGATCTGCGGCCAATGTGCAGGAGGGGAGCTCGTACAGGGATTTGGTCTTACGGAGACCTACCACTCGAGGACTTGAGCTTTGTTGGAGTCGACAGCTCTCAGGAGCCCTGCTCAACTGGAGTGGTGTAGGTCGACTCGGGGAGGCAAGTAGTCGGTCTGCAGGAGGGGAGCTCGTACAAAGGTCTCGGACTACGACATCACTCCAGCGAGGATATCGATCTCACTCGAGGAGATCTGCAGGCAATGTGCAGGAGGGGAGCTCGTGCAGGGATTTGGTCTTACAGAGACCTACCACTCGAGGACTTGAGCTTTGTTGGAGTCGACAGCTCTCAGGAGCCCTGCTCAACTGGAGTGGTGTAGGTCGACTCGGGGAGGCAAGTAGTCGGTCTGCAGGAGGGGAGCTCGTACAGAGGTCTCGGACTACGACATCACTCCAGCGAGGATCTCGATCTCACTCGAGGAGATCTGCGGCCAATGTGCAGGAGGGGAGCTCGTGCAGGGATTTGGTCTTACGGAGACCTACCACTCGAGGACTTGAGCTTTGTTGGAGTCGACAGCTCTCAGGAGCCCTGCTCAACTGGAGTGGTGTAGGTCGACTCGGGGAGGCAAGTAGTCGGTCTGCAGGAGGGGAGCTCGTACAGAGGTCTCGGACTACGGCATCACTCCAGCGAGGATCTCGATCTCACTCGAGGAGATCTGCGGCCAATGTGCAGGAGGGGAGCTCGTGCAGGGATTTGGTCTTACGAAGACCTACCACTCGAGGACTTGAGCTTTGTTGGAGTCGACAGCTCTCAGGAGCCCTGCTCAACGTGAGTGGTGTAGGTCGACTCGGGGAGGCAAGTAGTCGGTCTGCAGGAGGGGAGCTCGTACAGAGGTCTCGGACTACAGCATCACTCCAGCGAGGATCTCGATCTCACTCGAGGAGATCTGCGGCCAATGTGCAGGAGGGGAGCTCGTGCAGGGATTTGGTCTTACGGAGACCTACCACTCGAGGACTTGAGCTTTGTTGGAGTCGACAGCTCTCAGGAGCCCTGCTCAACTGGAATGGTGTAGGTCGACTCGGGGAGGCAAGTAGTCGGTCTGCAGGAGGGGAGCTCGTACAGAGGTCTCGGACTACGACATCACTCCAGCGAGGATCTCGATCTCACTCGAGGAGATCTGCGACCAATGTGCAGGAGGGGAGCTCGTGCAGGGATTTGGTCTTACGGAGACCTACCACTCGAGGACTTGAGCTTTGTTGGAGTCGACAGCTCTCAGGAGCCCTGCTCAACTGGAGTGGTGTAGGTCGACTCGGGGAGGCAAGTAGTCGGTCTGCAGGAGGGGAGCTCGTACAGAGGTCTCGGACTACGGCATCTCTCCAGCGAGGATCTCGATCTCACTCGAGGAGATCTGCGGCCAATGTGCAGGAGGGGAGCTCGTGCAGGGATTTGGTCTTACGGAGACCTACCACTCGAGGACTTGAGCTTTGTTGAAGTCGACAGCTCTCAGGAGCCCTGCTCAACTGGAGTGGTGTAGGTCGACTCGGGGAGGCAAGTAGTCGGTCTGCAGGAGGGGAGCTCGTACAGAGGTCTCAGACTACGGCATCACTCCAGCGAGGATCTCGATCTCACTCGAGGAGATCTGCGGCCAATGTGCAGGAGGGGAGCTCGTGCAGGGATTTGGTCTTACGGAGACCTACCACTCGAGGACTTGAGCTTTGTTTTTCCTGATACTTCAAGAGTTTGAAATGGATTAAGCGCATCTTTGAGGAAGAAGAAAACATAACTCAAATGATGATCTCGAAGACGTCGAGTTGGGAGGTTGGCGTCCAACCCTGTTCCTGATAGTTCCTACAGTCGGAGGAGAGATGCAGTCGGGGGGAGCTAGGCCGACTTGCAAGGGGGGAGCTGATCCGGCCGTTAATGCAGGGGTCCGGTCTTACAAGGGCGCTTATATCCCGAGGCATCGTCCCATCGTCTGAACTGGGCTATCCACAGGATGGAGGCACGTTTCCCAATCCAACTGCTGCGATCGTTTTTAGCTCTGCCAACTGGCCAGGAGCGCCAAAGTACGGGTGAGGGGCTATGTCCTTCCGAGGGTCCACCGGGACGCACTCGCGACTAACATACTCCCTTGGGCCTATCCTGGCCCCTATTGACGCTTCCTTCAACCCGAGAGGTTGGGGTCCAGACCTGTTCCCGCTAGTTCCTCCTGTCGGAGGAGAGATGCAGTCGGGGGTAACTAGGCCGACATGCAAGGGGGGAGCTGATCTCGGCCGTCAATGCAGGGGTCCGGTCTTACAATTACGCTAAAATCCCGAGGCATCGTCCCATCATCCGAACTGGGCTATCTAGGGGGAACAAGTTGACTGCCAGCCTCTTGGATCGATCTTGGAGTAGAACCTTAAGCTCCCAGAAAGTTTGCGATAAAACCTAAGATGGATAGAAAAAGAAAAGATGCCATTGCATATATGTAAAAACATGTCAACAAAGTACATCATCGGCTGCTAAGGATAGAACCTTTTAAGGTCATCCCCGCTCCAAGTACCTCCCAGTTGCTCTCCACCCTGATCCAGGAGATAATAGCCTCCGGTGGCTAAGGCTTCTTGAATAATAAAGGGACCTTCCCAATTCAGATGCAGCTTGCCCACTGTGGCTCCCCTTCCTGCGGCGTCTACCTTCTTCATGACCAGATCTCCGACGAGAAAGTGCTTTAGGCGGACATTTTTGTCGAAGTGCTTCGCCATGCGCCGCTTGATCTCCTCTTGGCGGATGGAAGCTAAGTCACGAAGTTCTTCCACGAAATCCAATGAGAGTCTTTGAGTGTCCTCGTTCTCCAAGCGCCATTCTTCGTCGCCATCTCCTGCTGCTATAACTCTCGGGCTCCGAACCTCGAATTCTACTGGGATGAGCGCCTCAGACCCGTGGGATAATTTAAAGGGAGTTTCCCCCGTGGCCGAGTTTGGAGTTGTTCTCAAAGCCCAGAGGACCGAGGGGAGTTGCTCCGCCCAATTGCCCTTCAAGTTGGTGACTTTCTTTTTCAACAGGTTTATGATCAACTTGTTGGCTGCTTCGACCTGTCCATTGCTACGAGGATGATGCACAGAGGCGAATCGAAGATCCGTCCGTAGCTGCTTACAGAAATCCTCCAGCTCCAAACTAGCGAACTGCGGCCCATTGTCGGTGACGATGGCCAGGGGAATCCCGAACCTGCATACGATCTCTCCCCAAATAAAATTCTTTACAATCTGCGACGTGGTTTTGGCTAGGGCCTTTGCCTCGATCCACTTGGAGAAATAGTCGATCATAACTAGCACAAACTTCCTCTGTCCACTGGCCTGAGGAAAAGGGCCGATCAAGTCCATTCCCCAGATGGCGAAGGGCCATGGAGCTGTGATCGAGCGAAGGTGTTGAGCTGGCCGTAGTTGAAGAGGCGCGAAGAGCTGGCACTGGAGGCATTTTTTGGAGAAGGTCTCTGCATCCTTCCTAATGGTGGGCCAGAAGTATCCCTGCCTTAGAATCCTTTGTTCAAGAGTACGAGTCCCGGAATGGCTGCCGCACTCCCCTGAATGAATCTCTTCCAGAATACGAGGTACTTCAAGCTCTGACAGGCATCGAGCCGGAGGACCTGAGATGGTTTTGCGGTAGAGTTCTCCTTCTTGAAGCAAATAATAGGCGGCTTTGTACCGAAACTTCCTCTTGTCTCCTTCGCTGGCAGGTATCTGTCCCGTCTCCAGAAAAGAAATGAACAGATCCCTCCACGATGCCCTTTGCTCAATTTCCATCATCTCCCCTTCCTCGATGGACGGTCGGAAAAGCTCTGCCACGATTCCCCCAGCCCTGGGACCGTATTTGGTATGATATTCGGCTTCCGAATTCTCCTCTCGGGGTACGTGCTCAACGAAGAAAGACTGAAATTCCCCTATCAGGCTTTTTATTTTCATCAAGTACCGTTGCAAAATCGGGTCATTCACCTCGAACTCGGCTCGGATCTGGGAAGCGACTACCATCGAGTCGGTGAAGGCCCTGATGTCTTTGATCCCCAACTCCTTGGCGAGACGCAAGCCGGCCACCATGGCTTCGTACTCCATCTGATTGTTGGTAACTGGAAAATGAATTTTGACTGCCTGCTCGATCCTGGTTCCCTGAGGGCTGACTAGCACGACTCCAGCTCCCATAGAGTATCGGCCCGAAGCACCATCCACAAACATCTGCCAGGATATTATGTTAGAAGAGCCTTCCTCTACTTCCACTTCGACCAAGAAGTCGGCAAGGAAATCTGCCACTGCCTGCGCCTTGATTGCTACCCTAGGAGAGTAGGAAATATCGAACTCGCTAAGCTCTACCGCCCACTTTGCCAGCCTGTCAGAGTGCTCCACTCCATCAAGGATACTCCTTAGAGGGTGATCTGAGATGACCCGGATGGAGTGAGCTTGAAAATACGGGCGGAGTCTTCGAGCCGAAACCACCAAAGCGAACACCAACTTCTCCAGGATTGGATACCTCGTCTCCGCCTGTCGCAGCACTTTGCTAACATAATAGATAGGAAGTTGTCTCTTGCCTTCCTCCCGAACCAGCACCGAACTAACCGCTTCTGCCCCGACTCCAAGGTAGAGGAAGAGATCTTCATTACCCTGTGGCCCCTGGAGGAAAGGAGTTCAGGTCAGCTGTTGCTTGAGCTTTCCGAAAGCCTCCTCGCACTCCGATGTCCACTCGAATTTCTGATTTCCCTGAAGAGTCTTGAAGAACGGAGAGCACTTCTCCCCTGCCTTAGACAAAAAAACGGCTGAGGCCTGCTAGCCTTCCTGTCAGCCTCTGGACTTCCTTAGGATCTCGCGGCGACGCCATCTCCAGAATGACCTTCACCTTGTCTGGATTGGGTTCCACCCCCCTGGGAGTAAGGAGGTGACCTAGAAACTTCCCACTTCCTACCCCGAAGACGCACTTGGACAGATTGAGTCGCAACCGGTACTTCCTCAGGGTGGCAAAAGTCTCTTCCAGATCCGTTATGTGCTCCACGATGCTCTTGCTCTTGACGAGGAGGTCATCAACATAAACCTCCAAGTTCCGCCCCTTTTGCCCTTTGAAGATCTGATCCATCATCCTCTGGTAAGTGGCGCCTGCATTCTTGAGCCCGAAGGGCATCATCTTGTAGCTATAGCAGCCGTCGCTGGTTATGAAAGAGACGTCCCGACAATCGGGGGGATGCATCCGGATCTGATGATATCCTGAAAAGGCATCAAGAAAACTCATCACAGGAAACCCGACGGCGGAATCAACCAACGCGTCGATTTGAGGCAAGGGGTAGCAATCTTTCGGACAAGCTTTATTTAACACGGAAAAATCGATACATAAACGCCAGCCTCCTCCAGGCTTCTTCACCATTACAACGTTGGAGACCCAGCCTGGATACTGGATCTCCGAGATGAACCCTGCTTTCAGCAACTTCTCCACCTCTTCCCTTATCGGCTCGGCTAGCATGGCGGCGCTCTTCCTCTGCTTTTGTCGAACTGGAGCCGCCGCGGGATCCAGGTTGAGGCGGTGACAAGCTACATCGGCATCCACTCCTGGCATCTCGGCGGCGCTCCATGCAAAGATATCAACGTTGTCTTGCAGGCAAGCGGCCATCTCCATCTTCCCCCCCAAGCGACAAGCATCCTCCCACCTTTAGCAGTCCTGGATCTCCCCCTTGTGAGATCACTTCTACCTCCTCCACCTCCTCAGCAGTACGCAGCCCGTTCTCCTTCTCCAGCAACTCCTCCAGCTTTTCTGCGTCGCCCATCCAGCTGATGGTGCTGACGGCGTTCAAATAGCACTCCCTGGAAGCCTTGAGATCTCCTCTGATCCTGATCTACACATCTCCGCGGCAGTACTTTAGGAACTGGTGATAGGACGACGGAACGGCCCTGAAATAGTTGATAAGAGGCCGCCCGAAGATGGCGTTGTATCCACTCGGTGCGTCGACTATGATAAAGCGGCATTGAATCGAAGTCCCCCCGAGTGTGACCAGCAGCTCCACTGCTCCCTCCACCTCTTTCTTCTCTCCCGAGAAGCCGAAGAGTGGTCCATCCGCGGCCTGGACTCGGGCCGCTTCCACCTGAAGTCCAGTAAAGGTTCTCTTGAAGATGACATTCACCGAACTTCCGTTATCTGCGAGGATTCGGTCGACGGTGAAGTCCTCGATGGCAGCTTGGATCACTAGGGCATCATGGAAAGGGTTCTCATTCCCCAGCATATCTTCTTCCGAGAAGGTGATCTCCTCTAACGGCGGCGGGGTCTGCGACGTCGAAGCGACGTTCTTTCGATAGATCTGGTGAAGACTTCCCTTGCGGGAAGCTCCAAGCCCTGCCCCCCCATTGATCACTCCTACATGCCCACCTCCGGGGCCATGTAACACTTCCCCGCGAGTTCCTAGGTCAACTCGGTCTTCATTCCTTCTTCTTGCCGGAGTTTGAAATGCCACCTGTCCAACTGGGGCCTCCTGCCTCTGCTGCTCTCTTTCTGCTACGCCTGCTTCCAGCCTTCTCCTTGCTTCCCAAAACTCGGGGCAAGCCAAGGTCCTGTGTCCCTCTACTCGATGAATATCGAAATAAAGGGGAATTGCCACCTCCTGGCGCATCGCTTGCTGCTCCTTACGACGTCTCTTGTTGTCTCGGTGAGTGATGGCCATCGTCTCTCTTCTTCCTCCTCCTCGACCTCCCTCCTGTCGATTTCCATCTCTCCTTTCTTCCTGATACTGCTGTCTCGCTGGTCTCTACTGGAGGCGATTTTCCGGATACTGTAATCGCCTTTCCTCCCTTCTTCCTTCTCGAGCTTCAGCCGGCCTCCTCTCTTCCTGCCTTCGAGGCCTCTCCTGCCTCCTTTCTTCAAACCTCCTGGGTTCTTTCTTTTTCATTCTCTCTTCCCTTCTTGGCTCTCCTTTCTTCCTTTCCTCTCTCCTCTCTTCCTTCCTTTCTGGCGTCTTCCTTGACTTTGACCCTGAAGGCCCTGCTCTCCCCCTTTCCATCTCAATCTCCCCATCTAGCCTCGCTAAGAAGTCCTTGTTCTTCTCTTCTCCACGAACAAAGGTATTTGCCTTCTCTATCATCTCTTCGAAGGATCTCGGGGGATTGGACCCCATCTACAGACTGAACAAACCTTGCTTCAACCCGAATTTGAGGGCCACCATCAAGGTAAAACTGTCCACTTCCTCTACCTCCAGAATTTCCTCTTGAAATCGATCGATGTAGTGTCCCAAACTCTCGTGTTGCCCTTGGACGATTTTGAAGAGTGCTGTCGCTTCCTTCTTCCTCTTCTTCGAAGTCGCGAACCTTGTCATAAGGCCCCGACGTAAATCTGAGAAGTAGTATACTGATCCTGCCGATAGTTGATGGAACCAATCCCGAGCATTTCCCTTGAGGGTGATGGAGAAGAACCTGCACTTGAAGGCATCGGACATATTTCGAATGGAGACGATGTCCTCAAACCACTTGAGGTGTCTGACAGGATCGTCTCTGCCGGAGTAGTAAGTGAGAATGGGTTCCCGGAATCCTTCTGGAACTGGAGCGGTGAGGATCTCGTCACAGAAGGGGCTCCTCCCTTCCTGGCGGTGACGAGTTTCATCCTCGCTAGAGACGTCATACTCGTATTGGCGAGTATCTCAGAATCTCGCCGGCGATATTGGATCCCGGAAACGGACCCCCTGGCTGCTCGCCGGATAAAGCCGCAACGGCGTTGGTCGTTCTTCTCTTGCCCAAGCGGGCTCCTTCCCAGCTCGCCTCGGCGGCGCTCCCTCTTCTAGCGGCGTCAGGCGACGAGGAGAAGTCGCCGTGACCTCTGGGCGCTGAGTGAAACTAGTGAGAATGGTCTGCTCGATCTTCCTCGCGAACTCTTTGAACGCGGCCACTGTTACGAACTCGCCACCTCGCGCGGCGTCTCCTCCTACTGCCGAGTTGCTGACCAACTCTCCTTGCTCGCCACCAATGACCATCTCTCCCAACTTCCAAATTTTCCTCCTTGGCTGCGATCCACGCTCACCGCACCAAGTGTTGAAGCCAGGAAAATCCTAACCTCAGAGTTCAGACCGAAGTCGCCTAAGGTTACTGGCTCAGAAGCTAGATAAGACGGCAAAGAAGGCTAGCACAAAGAAACAGGTCAAACAGGACCCCAGACGTTGCGGCAGGAAGGACCCACCACGTACCCGGATGCTCGCAAGGAGCAACCCCTTCTCAACCAAGAATGACCGAACTGAGTACGAGAGAGGCTAGCTGACAAAGTCGCAAAGTCGCGAATTCCTCTAAGGAAAAGGAATCCGAAGTCCAAACCAGTATCTCGAACAAGAGGCGCGCGAGTATCTTGCCGAAGGTTTCCGGTCCTCTCTCTCGTACCCCTGGGGTCCTATTTATAGGCAAAAGCAAGGGGAGGGGGGGGGGGGGTCATATTTATACCCCACCCCTGGCGACCAGGCGACTTCCTGGGGAACTCGCAAGGATCGGGCGAGTATCTCGCCTAGTCGCCTACCCGGCGAGTATACGAGGGGAGCTTGCCTATACTCACACAGGTCTTCCGCGATCTTCATTGCTGACTTTGACTTCTGTGGTGACTTGTTGACCTTTGCCTCTACTGACCTGGCCGCGGTAGGACCCACTCTCGACGAATACGGGTTGTACAGTATTGGCCTCAATTCTCGTAGTATTAATGACCGTTTAGCCATTTTGGGGTTTCTAAGTAGTTACCTGCAAAGTCAATGGTTATCATAAAAATTCATTGACAGTTGTGAAAGATATGGTACCTAAACACCTAGAGGGGGGGGGGGGTGAATAGGTGACCTAATCCTTTTCTTACTTTTGTTTGGCAGTCAACAGTTTATAACACAGATTTCTGAATAAGTTATCACAGCACACATCAATTCTCAACACAGTACAATCACAGCACAGAATACACAAGATTTTATAGTGGTTCCCCAATCTTTGGGTACATCCACTTTCCCCCTTCGCCTATCTAGCAGTGTACTAGATTCGGCCAAACTTCTCCACTAACTCAGAACCAAACTAGGTTCCTACCTCAGGCCCAAAGCCTTACACTCAGCCAAAAGGCCTACACTCAGCCACCCAGGCCTACACTCAGCCAATTAAAGGCCTACACTCAGAGTTCTTCAACTCCTACACTCAGGCACCAAGCCCTACCCTCAGCCTTTATAAAATAGGCTTACAATCACTCAGATCCAATGGATCTTACAAGTTTAAAATAGAAATTACAAATTCTAACTCTACAACTCAGAAAGGATGAGAGGAGTTGAGAGTTTCTTGAGGAGTTCTTGGAAGAACTCAGCTTGATCCAAACTGACTTAGCTTTCTTCAAAGCTTCTTGAGTAGAACTGAATTAGTCTGAATCTTCTGCAGTTGATCCTTGATCTCTGCTTCTTGAAATCCAGATGACTCTGAATTGTTCTTCTCAGCCTTAGTTCCAAAGACTGTATCCTTGGTTGGAGCTCTCTCTCTCCAACTACTTAGATCTGCAGTTGGACTGCCTGATCTTCTTGTGTTGATCCTCTATGTATCACTTCTTGATTTAATCTGATCAACCACTTCAATTATTCTCACAACAAGTAATGATTGTGAACAACTTAACCACTTAACAATTTTCACTTCTATATTTTTTTCTGTAAACTATGGGTGCCTATTTATAGGCTTCCTTCAAGGTAACCGGCTGATCCGGTTTATAACAGACTTTTGACTTCTCTGACAGTTGATGTAGACCGGCTGGATCGGCAGCTGTCTTGTCAACCAGTCACTTCTTGAAATTCCTCTAACTGTCAGTTAGTGTCGAGACTTTCTGTTCTTAAGTGTCGACACTTATAGACCAAGTGTCGACACATGTTGTGTAAGTGTCGACACAAGTCTACAAGGTGTCGACACAATTCCTTGTATGTCTCGACACAGTTTCTTCTGCATGTGTCGACACTGAAATTGAGTGTCGACACAAGTACTTGTACTTCATCCTTTAACTGTATTCTTCTAAGTGTCGACACATCTCCTTTGTGTCGACACATCTTCATGTGTTGAAACTGTCAAGTGTCGACACTGATTCTTGGTGTCGACACAAGTCTTCATTCTTGATTCTTCAGCTGAGTGTCGACACATTCCCTTAGTGTCGACACTTATACTTAGAATATTTTACAACTTTTCTGTTCTTTGCTAAGTGTCGACACAGCTCCTTGTGTCGACACTTTCTTCAAGTGTAGAGTCTTTAACTAAGTGTCGACACATTGTGCTGAGTGTCGACACTTTCTTCAAGTGTTGACTCTTCTGGTTGTGTGTCGACACATTGTGCTGAGTGTCGACACATTCTTCAAATACTGAGTCTTTAGCTAAGTGTCGACACATTGTGTTGAGTGTCGACACTTACTTCCAGTGCTGAGTCTTCTGCATAGTGTCGACACATTGTGTTGAGTGTCGACACTTGTACTTAGATTCTGCAGACTTTTGCTGAGTGTCGACACTCACTTCAAGTGTCGACACTTTCTGGTGTTGACTCAGCTCTTCTAGGTGTCGACACTTCTGCTAAGTGTCGACACAGCTTTTCTGCATTCTTCTACACTGAGTGTCGACACAGCTCCAAGTGTCGACACTTTCTGACTGGTGTCGACTCTTCTTCCCAGGTGTCGACACAATGACTCCAAGTGTCGACACTGCATGTCTGGGTGTCGACACAAGCTTTCTCAAGTGTCGACACTTTGCCTCTGGGTGTCGACACATGGACTTAGAAATTTTCAGCTTCAGTCCAGTGTATACCTAACCTGCACAAGTAACTCAAACAAACATCAAATACATTCTGATGTATATCATTGAGTTAGGTGAGGCTTCTTCAAATCAGGTACATTTGACCAATGTACCCAACAATCTCCCCCTATTTGGAGAAGTCATAACCCTTAGTCAATGATATACACCACTCATAATTAAAAATTATAAAATGATGTAAAGCATATAAATGACAACAGGGTAAACTTGAACATGTAATAAAGCACACATGTATACTTATTAAAACATTGCAGAACAATTAAGAAACACACATATTTCAGAACATTCATACTATATTTAATATACTGTTCCAATAATGTTCCTTATACATTTTCAATGAAGTATTACAATGTTTTTCACTCAACAGATTACAACAAGCATCAAGTTAATTCCTAATCTAGTGCTGATCAGGTTCTTTAATAACAATGCCTTTTCCAGCTTTAACTTGAGCTTTCACAGCAGCAGCAGCAGCAGGCTCAGCTTCAGCAGTCTTCTTCCCTTTAGAGTCCTTCTTCTTCTGTTCCTCAGCCTTGATCTTTTGTCTTTCAAAATAATGATAGGGCTTAGGAAAGTACTTGCTAGGCTCCACAGCTGTTGGAGGTAGCTTTCCTAACTTAGCCTTCCTTCTAAATTGGACAATTGCTTCTTGCCTACTCTCATGCTTTCTCCATTCAGCCTCTGAGAACCACTTGTTCCTCTCATGGGCATTGTCCTTGGCAGCTTTCCAGGCTGTGAGAATTATGTTTCTAGAAGTAGGGCTCCATTGTTCAAAATCTGGCTTTTGCTCAGCAATTTCCCTAAACTTCTTCTTTGACAGCCTAGTTTCTTCTTCCTTGTCCAAAGCCTCTTGCATTGCAGCTGTGATAGGTTGAACAACCTTTTCCAGAATAATATTAGGCTTGCCAGCAGGTGGACTATACATTGTGCTAATATCTGCATGAATCATTTCAAAGTCTGGAGGGGGATAGATTACATCAGCCACTGCTTGTTGCTCACCTCCAAGATATGCATTTTGAATACCAGATTCAGCCACTTCATTGTCATCACACAGGGGAGGATATCCAAGTGTAGCCCTTATAGAATTTGAAATCCATTTTGCATGCTCAGAACTGGCCTTGACTAACACTCTCTCCCCCTTTATGACTTCTTGGGCCACATGATCTCTCACATCATCTTTCTGGAATCTAATTTGGCTATCCAAATACCTTATGCCCTCTTTAAAGAAAGGTCTAAGCTTTGTAAGCTGTTCTGATATGACCTTCTGTGAGTCTTTTATGGCAGTCTTGACAGCAGCAATCTCTGCTTGAAAGAGTTTATCAAAATCAGCTTTGGCAGCAGCAGAGGAAGTTGAAGGTTCATCTGTCTTATTCTTGAGTTCAGTGACTATTGCATTGTGAGATGCAGTCAGATTATCATTCATTCTCAACTGATTTTCCAGCACATAGCCTTGCTTGAGTGCTATATCATCCACTTTCTCTTTAATTGTTTCTTGATGTTTAGCCAGATATACCACAGCATTAGCACCCTTGGTAAAACAATCAGTCATTTCCCTTTTATTAAGGTTCATTTCAAACCTTATGGACTTGATTTCCTGGCCCAGATCAGATTGTAGTGCTTTGTGCCCTTCATCAACATAAGTTTCCAAAGCCTTCCTTTGTTCATCCATTTTGATTTGCAAGGCAAGCAATAGAGCACTGTAATCAGTGGATGGTGATTGTTGAACTAAGGAATGCTGAGCAACTGTTTGTAGAGCCTTCTTATAGCTCTGGCTCCTTCTCTTGAATACAAAGAACTTCTTTTTCTGAGCTTGCTCAGCTTCATCATCTTCAGATTCAGATGTACTTGCTATATCCACCCTATCCTTAGGGCTGGATGGTTTTTCAGTATGCACATCTTGTGCCTTCTCAGTATCTAGCCTGATAGGCTCTTCTTGAATATCCAAAGTCTCCCCCTCAGCAACAACATCCTTCACTGCATCAGCAGCAGTCTTTTCCATATCAAAATCTTCTTGATCTAAGTTCAAAAAGAGATCTTCCATTGTATATTCTGCTGGAGACTGTGCAGGAGATGTTCTGGTTTCTTCAACCACTGTATCAGGTATCACAACAGATGTGTCTGAAAGAACAACATCTGGTTCTTGGTTTGCTGGCTGATTTTGCTGATGGACATCAGACAATTCAGAATCTATTACAGAAAAATCTAATGTATTAAGGTCAGAAAGTACCTCTTGGATGATGAGAGTAGCCTGCTCACTATCCAGTGTAGATGGATGTTCTACACCTGGAGGCTCCCCCTGGATATCAGCTGGCTCCTGAGGAGCAGGTGACTTTTCTGCAGTCACATCTACTGGACTGTCAGGAGTGAAGACCACATGTTCTTCACTGCCTGAGCTGCTTGAGGACTCTTGAGGCACAGCATCAGTCTTCCTCTTCTTCCTGGGAGGAGAGTCTCTCTTAGAAGCTTGTTTCTCAGGGGTGGTCAATTCCTTTGACACCAGCACCCTTTCCCATCTAGAGAATATCCTGGAGTCCATTCTCCTCATATGATTGATCTTAGATCCTGCAGCAGAGCTCATTACCTCTGGAATTGATCCAGCCAGGTAGAGACTTATTATCCTGCCCAGATTGGGCTTTTTCAGGCTTTCCTTTACTTTCTCATAAACCACAATTGACCAATCTGTCTTCAGAGTGAAGATGATTCTGGTCATGATATTAAACATAGAGGCTGACACCCTGTCATGCCCTCCTGGTTTGCTTAGAAGAACCTTGCCTACAACTTCAGACAGGAATTTGCCTTGATTGTTCATCCCCTTCCTGTTGAAGACTGATCCCACTTTCATCTTTGGATCCAGTCCACACCAAGTAAGAGCTTCCCTGGTCTTAGAAGCAGTTACTTCCTCTTCTTCTTGAATCTTAGGTAGCTGAAGTACCTTTCTTAAAGACTTGGGTGAAATCTTGACCTTGGTGCCATGCACCCTTGACTTAATCCTGAAGCCTGAGTCATCTATGGACGCACCAGAAAGGAATTCAATGACTTCCTTCTTCCAGATTTTCGTTGGTTCTGAAACCAAGAACTCCAATCCTGAATTGGCAATTAGGGTTATCACTGATTTGAATTCCTGATCACTGTCGTCGAAGGCGCCTCGCACGAGCTCATAGCCCTCGTTGACGTTCTCTTCCAGCTTGGGAGCCATTAGGGTTTGAAGATTTAGTCTTGAGATGAGAGAAATGTCGACACAAGAGTTTAGGTCTCGAAACTTTGAAAGCGTGTCGACAATCAAAGACAGAACCCTATTTATACCTTTCTTGTTTGAAGACGAACAGGCGGGATGAATTTCTAATGATGTGTCGACACTGTCAATAAGTGTCGACACTGACTTATAATGTCTCGACACTCATGTGTCGACACAAATTTAGTCAACAGATTTTATGTGTCGACACTTGGTTAAGTGTCGACACCACTATACTCGACATGTGTCGAGACTTTACTTAGAAAAATTCTGAGTAAAACTTAAGTGTCGACACTTTATTGGATGTGTCGACACCTACTCGACATGTGTCGACACAAACATTCTGAAGTGTCGACACTAACTTCCTAGAGGTGTCGACACCATTTTCCTGAAGTGTCGACACTTACTATTCTGTGTCGACATAGACTTGTCTATGTGTCGACACCTTTTTACTTAGCCAATTTTTGTTCTGTATACTTAGTCTAAGTTTATCATACCTAGTTCAATTTTGAACCTATTAAACTTAGCTTCTTCTAAGGGCTTAGTAAACATATCAGCTATCTGATTATCTGTTTTAACATATTCAAGTGCAATATCATTTCTTTCTACATGCTCCCTAAGAAAGTGATATTTAATCTCAATATGTTTAGTTCTACTATGTGATACAGGATTATTAGCTATGGAAATAGCACTAGTAGAATCACAATAAAGTGGAGTTCTACTTACCTGACATCCATAGTCTTCTAGCTGATGTTGAATCCACAAAAGTTGAGCACAGCAACTTCCTGCAGCTACATATTCTGACTCAGCTGTGGAGATGGCCACACTGGTTTGCTTCTTACTACTCCATGAAATGAGTCTTCCACCTAGGAATTGACAGGATCCAGTAGTGCTCTTTCTATCTTCTTTGCATCCTGCAAAGTCTGCATCTGAATAACCTGTTAGATCAAAATCTCCATTCCTAGGGTACCAGAGGCCTAGATAAGGTGTGCCCTTTAGATATCTCAAGATTCTCTTGACTGCAGTCAAGTGAGACTCTTTAGGGCAGGCTTGATACCTGGCACAAACACATGTAGCATACATAATGTCAGGTCTACTTGCAGTCAAGTAAAGTAGGGAGCCAACTATCCCTCTATACAAGGTTTCATCCACAGGTTTCCCTGCATCATCCTTGCTTAGAGACATACTTGACCCCATAGGAGTCTTCATGGTACTGGAGGAATCCATACCATATTTCCTTATGAGTTCTAGGGTGAACTTAGACTGACATATGGATAATCCACTTTCAGTCTGTTTAACTTGGAGACCCAAGAAAAACTTCAGCTCTCCCATACTACTCATTTCAAATTGACTCTGCATAAGCTTTGCAAACTTTTTGCAAAGGCTACTTTCAGTAGACCCAAATATAATGTCATCTACATATATTTGGACAAGTATTACTTTGCCTCTAGATTCCCTAAGGAATAGAGTCTTATCTATTTTCCCCCTTGTGAACTTGTTCTCAATGAGGAAACTAGATAGGGTTTCATACCAAGCTCTAGGAGCTTGCTTTAACCCATACAATGCTTTCCTAAGTCTATAGACATAATGTGGAAGAGTAGGATCAACAAAACCTGAAGGCTGCTCCACATATACTTCTTCTTTTAAATTACCATTAAGGAATGCTGACTTCACATCCATTTGGTATACTTTGAATCCTTGGTAGGTTGCATAGGCCAAGAACATCCTGATGGCTTCCAGTCTGGCTACTGGAGCAAAGGTTTGATCAAAATCAATACCTTCTTCTTGCCTATATCCTTTTGCAACCAATCTTGCCTTATTCTTAATGATGACTCCTTGTTCATCTAACTTGTTTCTGTAGATCCATTTTGTTCCTATCACATTGTGATCTTTAGGCTTAGGAACTAAGTCCCAAACCTTGCACCTCTTGAACTGGTTTAGCTCTTCCTGCATAGCTTCAGTCCACTGTGGATCTTGTATTGCTTCTTCAAATTTCTTTGGTTCTATTTGAGACAGAAAACTTGAATATACTGCAGCATTCTGATTTCTGCTCCTTGTCTGAACACCTTGTCTTGGATCTCCAATGATCAGCTCCACTGGATGATCTCTTAGATGTCTGTTGGCTGGAGGCATCCTTACTTCTGGTTGTACTTCTTCAGCATCTTCATTATGCTGAGTTCCTTGTACTTCTTCAGCTTCTGGTACATGTAGTTCTCCCCCTGGACATGAGCCATCTTCTTCTTCTTGCTGTCTTGCAGCAGGTACATCTTCCATGGTTAGCTTGTCCATCTTCTTAGAAAGACCTGAGGGGCTGCACACACTACTAGACAACTCATTGTTAATTAGTTGTGACTCATCAAAAACTACATGCACAGATTCCTCTACAACCTTGTGTAGTCAAGTTGTAGACTCTATAAGACTTACTATTACTGCTGTACCCAACAAACACTCCCTCTTGGGATTTGGCAGCAAACTTAGTTAAGTAAGTCTTCCCATTGTTAAGTATGAAGCATTTACAACCAAAAATCCTGAAATAGGATAGATTTGGTTTCCTGCCTTTCACTACTTCATAGGGGGTCTTGTTTAACCTTTTAGTGATGGTAGCCCTATTTATCACATGGCATGCAGTGTTTACTGCTTCAGCCCAGAAATATTCTGGCAGTGATGAATCACTTAATAGAGTTCTACCAGCCTCTATCAAGGTTCTATTTTTCCTTTCAGCAATGCCATTTTGCTGAGGTGTTCTAGGTGAAGAGAATTCTTGAAATATCCCATAGTCTTCACATAATTTTGTCATGCTTTCAGATTGAAACTCTGTACCATGGTCACTTCTAATTTTGACCACTGTACAGTTCAATTCATTCTGAATTTGCCTAACAAAACTGTGGAAGACACTAGGTGTTTCAGATTTCTGCTTTAAGAAGAACACCCAGGAAAACCTTGAGTAGTCATCAACAACTACAAAGGTGTAGACCTTCCTACCTAAGCTGTGAACTGGCATTGGACCAAATAGATCCATATGCAAGAGGTATAAACACCTCACAGCATCCTTGTTGTCAATGCTTCTAAAGGTGGATTTAGTCTGCTTGCCCTTTTGACAAGCTGAGCAAATGCCATCTTTGACACACTTAACTTGAGGACCATTCCTCACTAACTCTTTACTAAAGAGTTTGCCAATAGTCTTGTAATTAAGATGAGCAAGCCTCTTGTGCCACTTGACACATTGAGAGACTGTCTCATCAGCTACAAGACAAACTGGAGAACTATTGTTCTCAACCATAATGTCTAAACAATAGACATTTCTCTTCCTATAACCTGTCAAAATGATCTTTTGATCACTTGACCTCTTGATATGACAACCATTTTTAACAAATGAGATGTCATACCCTACATCACTTAATTGACTTATACTAATGAGGTTATGTTTCAAACCTTTAACATAAGCCACTTGAGTAATGGTAACAAGGTTAGAAGAAATGTTACCAAACCCTTTGATGATTCCTTTTTCAGAACCACCAAAGGTCACCTTTGGACCATTTTTGATTGGGATGTAGTCCTTCAGTAGTCCCCTAGTTCCAGTCATGTGTCTGGAACATCCACTATCCAAGTACCATGTAGGGGTATGGCCACTTGGATTCTCCTGCAAAACAAATTAATGAACCTTAGAACCCAATGGTTTTCTTGGGTCCTTGGTGAACTGTTAGCTTGGAACTTAACATAGGCTACCTACAGGCTTTCCATCAGGTATCTTGTTACTACCTTTGGCACTAACATTGTGCCAACAGTCCAAAGCAAAGTGGCCAATTTTGCCACAGCACCAACATTCAAATTTGTTGTACCTTTGCTTAGGTACAGACTTGGCTGTCTTAGTGAATGTTGGGGCTTTGCCCTTGGACTTGGACTGATTCTGAACAGTCCTAGCTGGATTAACAAATCCCAGTCCAGTCTTTCCTTTATGATGAACAAACTCATCAATCAAGGGTAGCACTGATTTAGGTTTTGAATACCTAGCTGCTAGCTCTTTCTCCTTCTGAAGATTAATCTCCAGTTTCTTAATTTGATCATTCTTAAATGTAATAGTACCCATCTGAATCACAGTAATGTGTTTCAGCCTGGCCACTTCATTCAGTTTTTGATCATAATTCTTCTCATAATCTATTGCAGCTGCCTTGAGATCAGCAATTTCCTTGGCCAAATTTTTGGCTAGGGTCTTGCTTTTCTTATAGGCTTGCAATAGTACTTTGATATTCATCTAGGAGTTGATGAATATCTCCCTCAGACTCAGATATATTCTCATCACTTGATGAAGAATAATCTGACTCTGAACTAGAACTGGAATCAGAACTTTGAGTTAAACCTTGTACCTGACTGGGTCCTGGCTGCTCCAGGTTTTTGGTATTTTCAGTCAAAGCCATCAGTCCTTGGCTGTGACAGTCTTCTTGCTCATAGATAGATTCCATGATCTGCATAAACTCTTCTTCTTCTTCAGCAAATAGCCCAATATAGGCTTCAGCATCTGTCTCAGTGTCTGAAGAAGACATATCTGAAAGAGTCTTCTCATTCTTTGCAACAAAGGACTTCTCCTTCTTTCCTTTGAAGTGTGTTTTCTTTTTGTCACTGGATTCTTTCCTTCTTTCAGGACAGTCTGCAATAACATGGCCCTGTCTATTGCAGCAGTAACAAATTATCTTGGATCCAGTTGCCTTACTAGTCTTGGTCCTTTTCTTGTCCTTCTTTGAAGGCTTCTTTTCCTGATACTGAACCTCTTTCCCTTTGGAAGATGAAGGTCTAGACCTCCACTGTTTCTTCTTAAGGAACTTCTGAAAATGTCTGGTGAATGCAGCAAAGTCTTCATCACTTTCACTGCTTGTAGATTTTGTACTTTCTGACTCTTCAGATTCTGATTCAACTACCTCAGGAGGAGGAGTTGATGACTTGGTCTTGTTCTTTCTGGGTACATCTGACTTAAAGGCAACAGTCTTTTCTCTGTATTCAGTCCTTGTTGACTTTTCTTCTTCTTTTCTCACTGACAATTGCATCTCATAAGATAACAACTTGCCAAAAAGTGTGGGAGGAGGAATTTCTCCCAACTTTGCCATTTCTCTGATGGCACAGATCTTGGTGTCCCAGTCTTTGGTGAGGGACCTTAAGAATTTATCATTCAACTCATAGTTTGTGAACTCTCTTCCATATGACATGAGTTCATTTACAATTCTATAAAATTTCTTGTAGCATTCAGTGATGCTATCTCCTCTTCCTTGCCTAAAGCTCTCATATTCTTGATTAAGCAAGGACTTCCTATCTTGCTTTACTTCTTCAGAACCTTCCATATAGACAATGAGGGTGTCCCACATTTCTTTTGCAGTTTTACAGTGAATAAGGTTCTGGAAGGTGGCATCATCAATTGCACTAACTATTATATTCTGTGCTCTTTTGTCCATGGTTGCTAGGACAATCTCATCCTTGGTCATTTCAGAGAAATCCTTTGGAGTCCTCTGATTTGCATCCAATACTGAAATCTTCATGGGCACATATGGCCCTTCTTTGACTGTGATGTATATCCTAGGGTCAGAGGCTTCCATAAAAAGCCTAACCCTCTCTTTCCAGATCCCAAAGATCTCTTTTCTGCATATAGGTAGTTTCATTGAACCCAACTCCTTATGATTCTCTGAAGAACCCATGTTCTTGATTTTCTTGAAACTGTTTCCTGTTTCCTGACTTATACTGAATCTGCCAAACTGGATCTCCTCTGACAGTTAGTCCTGATTTTGAGAACCTCCCTCTGATACCACTTGAAAGATATGGTACCTAAACACCTAGAGGGGGGGGGGGGGTGAATAGGTGACCTAATCCTTTTCTTACTTTTGTTTGGCAGTCAACAGTTTATAACACAGATTTCTGAATAAGTTATCACAGCACACAGCAATTCTCAACACAGTACAATCACAGCACAGAATACACAAGATTTTATAGTGGTTCCCCAATCTTTGGGTACATCCACTTTCCCCCTTCGCCTATCTAGCAGTGTACTAGATTCGGCCAAACTTCTCCACTAACTCAGAACCAAACTAGGTTCCTACCTCAGGCCCAAAGCCTTACACTCAGCCAAAAGGCCTACACTCAGCCACCCAGGCCTACACTCAGCCAATTAAAGGCCTACACTCAGAGTTCTTCAACTCCTACACTCAGGCACCAAGCCCTACCCTCAGCCTTTATAAAATAGGCTTACAATCACTCAGATCCAATGGATCTTACAAGTTTAAAATAGAAATTACAAATTCTAACTCTACAACTCAGAAAGGATGAGAGGAGTTGAGAGTTTCTTGAGGAGTTCTTGGAAGAACTCAGCTTGATCCAAACTGACTTAGCTTTCTTCAAAGCTTCTTGAGTAGAACTGAATTAGTCTGAATCTTCTGCAGTTGATCCTTGATCTCTGCTTCTTGAAATCCAGATGAATCTGAATTGTTCTTCTCAGCCTTAGTTCCAAAGACTGTATCCTTGGTTGGAGCTCTCTCTCTCCAACTACTTAGATCTGCAGTTGGACTGCCTGATCTTCTTGTGTTGATCCTCTATGTATCACTTCTTGATTTAATCTGATCAACCACTTCAATTATTCTCACAACAAGTAATGATTGTGAACAACTTAACCACTTAACAATTTTCACTTCTATATTTTTTTCTGTAAACTATGGGTGCCTATTTATAGGCTTCCTTCAAGGTAACCGGCTGATCCGGTTTATAACAGACTTTTGACTTCTCTGACAGTTGATGTAGACCGGCTGGATCGGCAGCTGTCTTGTCAACCAGTCACTTCTTGAAATTCCTCTAACTGTCAGTTAGTGTCGAGACTTTCTGTTCTTAAGTGTCGACACTTATAGACCAAGTGTCGACACATGTTGTGTAAGTGTCGACACAAGTCTACAAGGTGTCGACACAATTCCTTGTATGTCTCGACACAGTTTCTTCTGCATGTGTCGACACTGAAATTGAGTGTCGACACAAGTACTTGTACTTCATCCTTTAACTGTATTCTTCTAAGTGTCGACACATCTCCTTTGTGTCGACACATCTTCATGTGTTGAAACTGTCAAGTGTCGACACTGATTCTTGGTGTCGACACAAGTCTTCATTCTTGATTCTTCAGCAGAGTGTCGACACATTCCCTTAGTGTCGACACTTATACTTAGAATATTTTACAACTTTTCTGTTCTTTGCTAAGTGTCGACACAGCTCCTTGTGTCGACACTTTCTTCAAGTGTAGAGTCTTTAACTAAGTGTCGACACATTGTGCTGAGTGTCGACACTTTCTTCAAGTGTTGACTCTTCTGGTTGTGTGTCGACACATTGTGCTGAGTGTCGACACATTCTTCAAATACTGAGTCTTTAGCTAAGTGTCGACACATTGTGTTGAGTGTCGACACTTACTTCCAGTGCTGAGTCTTCTGCATAGTGTCGACACATTGTGTTGAGTGTCGACACTTGTACTTAGATTCTGCAGACTTTTGCTGAGTGTCGACACTCACTTCAAGTGTCGACACTTTCTGGTGTTGACTCAGCTCTCTCTTCTAGGTGTCGACACTTCTGCTAAGTGTCGACACAGCTTTTCTGCATTCTTCTACACTGAGTGTCGACACAGCTCCAAGTGTCGACACTTTCTGACTGGTGTCGACTCTTCTTCCCAGGTGTCGACACAATGACTCCAAGTGTCGACACTGCATGTCTGGGTGTCGACACAAGCTTTCTCAAGTGTCGACACTTTGCCTCTGGGTGTCGACACATGGACTTAGAAATTTTCAGCATCAGTCCAGTGTATACCTAACCTGCACAAGTAACTCAAACAAACATCAAATACATTCTGATGTATATCATTGAGTTAGGTGAGGCTTCTTCAAATCAGGTACATTTGACCAATGTACCCAACAAGTTGTGTATTGAGTCTATTCAATACTTGAAATTTTGTTCTCGATACAAAGAATATATATCTGTATAATATGGTTTAGTTTATTTCTAGTCTCACCAACAAGGTAAATAGACTTTGTTATAGTTGTATATTAAGGGTTGGCTTATTTCTTATTGGTGGTCATTTTGTTAAATTACAGGTTGCGCTCTTACTTTTGAAATTATAAAACCTCTCCTGTAATTTTGCATTTCATAACATTCATGTACAAAAAGATCCCCCTAGGAAATTTACTGCAATGAGATATTTTTGTACATTAATGTTATGAAATGCAAACTTACATAGATCTTTGTAATTTCAAAAGTAAGAAGTGTCCAACATGTAATTATGCTAAATTCTAGGGGATTTTTTTGTAATAATTTATAATATATCATTTAGGAACTTTTAAACTAACTCACACATCAATGTTTTTTTGGTGAAGTGAGCATGTCATCATATTTATTAAAATAGATAATGAATTTCATAAATGTTATCGAGGATTGCCATTGCGGTTATTAAGATTTCTGGATTGTGTTCAAGTTTGCGCTCTTTAGAGTAAATGGACATCAATGTCAATGTAGAGCTTGTTGAAGCTTCTGTTATATCATAGTGTTCAGATTTCCATTATCTTACTTTTCTTTATTTTACATTAACTACCTCCAGCTAGCCAAAGTTTAGTTTTCAAGAATTTTATAGATGAAAATTAGTCGCAGAATTAAACATTTTGGATGTTGAATTGCGAGATTTATAGGTGCATGCAATTTGAATGATGAAGATGAGATGAGCTACATTTGTTGGATTAGAGGCGTGTTATATTATTTATATGTTTTATGTATGAAAATGCTAGTTTAAAACATGTTATGATTAATTTTAATAATACGAGCAATTACGACAATCTCTAGTCCATCTGATACTTCTATAGACAGGTTATAACATAATAGAAACGATCGGAGCAAATTATAACATAAGAGAAGTATTGACAAACAGTAAAAATTTATGATGGTTTCTACTGTTGCTTGCTTTCATCTGATTAGCTCTCCTCCCTTCTTTCCAGGTTACTCTCTTGTTTTGGGGGCTTATGGATTTATTATATTGTGGTGGCACATTTATTTAAGCTTGGTTGAAGCTCATGCACTCGAGGTATATAAAGTATTTTGATTACTTTTATTATCATTGGTTTAGATGAGATATCTATTGTCATTGAACCAATTCACTGTGTTTCTCTTTTTATTTGAACCAGATTGTCTGTCTGTTAGTCATCATCGTCAATGAACTGTATCGATCTTGTGCTGCGGGACATTGCAAAAACACAACGATCGGAGGAGACCCTCGTTCGTCGCTGCCCTGAAATTCCATCGGATTCGATTCCGACCCAAACGCCGCCATTCTATTCGTCAGCATTCGACCGCCCCACTAGTGAGCCGTGCGTTTGTGGCAAGCAATCTGACACGTTGAACAAGATTCAGGAGGATTGGATCAAGATCCAGCTGAAACTGATCGAGGATGGCATGCACCCTCCTATCCGAATCGATCCGGCCGTGCCACTGTGGAGCAAGCGTCCCGACCTGAACGCGTATCTGCTGAAACCGTTGTTCGTGATTGATCTGGAACGACAATACGGCGTTAACGTGACAGCGGGTGCATGCCCATCTTGCAACAAAGTCGGCTTTCTTTTCCGCAAGCAATTCAGTGCCCCGCGAATCATCGATTGCATCGACACCACTGCATTTGCTCTCTGTGCTCGATATGTGTGCAGGAAGTCGCAGAGCTCAGACGGCTGTGGTGCCACGTTCCATGTAATGGACGAGGCCAAAACCAAGAAGTTGATTCCGACGCCCATCGTCCTTAACTATCCCGTACAACTGTTCCAGCAGAGTGCGCACGACGTCAGTCTTTTTCAAATGGCATACGACTTGCACACGTCCCGTTCCGGCAGTGCTGATGTCGCCAAGGTGATTCGTTGTGCACGAACAACTCGATACATGCGTCAAGCCGTGCTATATCGTGGCCACGTGTTGTGGTGTTTGGAAATGCGCGCTCGGGATGTCGCACTTGGGCAATCGACGCCGCCTCAGGATCCGTCAGTGTTTCCCGATTTTCCGTCGTTCTTTCAGCATTGTAACGGGTACAATGGAACTTTCGGTCCAGTAGAATCAACGTTGACAGGCCTGGTCAACGACTGCATTGCTCGCCAACTGCCGTTCTTCAACCGAATGGAAGGCGCCATCATCGGGACTCATCTATCGGCTGACCATCATCACAACGTGCCGAGACGCATGAAATTGACGGATGAGTTCAACGGCAGGAAATTCGCCCCCGTTAATGGATTGCACTCCGTCATGAACGAGCGCTAACAAATCATGTCCCATCAATTCACAACCACGACTGGCAATGCAGAACGTCGATCTGTTGGTCGGGGTTTGTTGAAACGGTACAAAGCTTATGGTATTGATACGACGCAGCTCATCAAGTACCTGGACAAGTGCTGCGATGATCGGGAATGGCTGGAAGAATTTGAGAACATCATTATTCTACTCGACAATCACCACTTGATCACGAGATACCGAGACAATTCAAACGTCACGAATCGTTCTCGGCATGAACAATTAATGTCTATCGTGGCCGAAATCATTGTTGGCACTGAAAAAGGACCAATACGGGTGGGCGCCATCATTGAGGCTGAATTAGATGCATTATTGGATCACATTGAAAAGTGAGAAATCGAGAATGATGTGCCCCCATCTAAGCGCATCGTGACGAGCAAACTTCTAGCTTGTCACGAGACGTAGAAAAGGCACATCAGAAATTGCTTAATGCCGCCAGCATCCACGTTGACTACTGTCGTGGTTCGCTTCTTTCGTTCGAGTTTGCGTCGTGGATCAGGGAAGAATGAAAACTTGTGGTGCCATGGACGAGCCATTTGCCTGGAGACCATATCCCTGGAAGGAGGGAACTTGTTGCTACATGCTGTGTCGCTCAAATCAACTTTCGAGGCGAACTCCAATTCGATTCTCGATGGGCGTATTTGTCAGTCTCTGGGATGCATATCATTCTCAATCAATATATCACACTATTTCTGATCGATGACATCACTCCCTCGCCTACGTCTCTATTAACGATGTTTCACTTACTGCCTCTCTCAATTGATGATTGTGACGACGAATTTGGATTGACGGCAGCGTTTGGACAATCCCTTCCTCAACTGCCCAAAAGTCCTATAGGGCAATTGGAATCTCTTGGAGTGGTCGCAGAATCGATCGTCGAAGATGTAATTTGGTCGAGTCACACGTTCGATGCGATTGTGCACGAAGCCCTTGTTGTTGCCACTGCTGTTGTCGAGAGGGCTCACGATGATCATCATATCGTTGAAGAAGACGATGCTGCACCGCAGGACGATGGTGATCTGAACCATGCCGACGACGTCGATCCGTTGATTGGTGCCGAATCTGGCGTCAAATTAAGCAATACGCCCCATTCCATTCAGTCCAATCGCAAGCGCCGCAAGCCAGGACCAACATCGCATGAGTGCAGCTCTTCATCGAGTCACCATAAGAAACCTCGCAGCCTCAACGCATCGGGCAATGAACGTCAGTCGACATTACAAGGGCTTAATCTATGGGAATCTGTCACGAGCACTTCACCGATGATCAACCCCTTGGAGCGTCGCTTGCTCTGAACAATTGCTCTCAAATTTCTTCTACCCGATGAGCTCCAAGATTTGAAGGATTTTCCTATTGAATCTTTGCATCTTCCACAATTGCACAAAATCTGGTCTGTTCTAGTCTTGGCTCTGCGTAGCACCAATTTCGCTTTCAAACGGTTCATTTGGCCGAAATCGGAACAGGTCCTGAAACAACACTTGGAGGATATGGTTGCCCATGCCCGATTCAGATTGCCCATTAAACGAGCAGCGCCCAAACGCAGCATCATTACTGCCCTGAGTAAAGCCGTGTCAGTGATTGCTCCATTGCGGTCGCCCACTGTTGACAGTTTCAACATTGTGCAGTTGGAAGAGACCGTGACGACGACTACAACTCGAATCGTCACCTTGACAATCGACGCCAGTCATAGTTTACGTCAACCCCGTGCATTGGATCTGCAATCTGCGCCCGAACAACTCATTGAAGGGTCATCAGACGATATCATTGATCGACTAGTTCAACAAGAGATTGATGCCGGGCATGTCGGTAACATTCATTGGACCAAAGTGATCGCTCCCGCGTACGCCCGCATTGCTTCCCGTCGTGAGGATCTGCTCGAGATGACCCACAAGGAGATCCAGAATCGTTGAGAGTATCTTGCACGCCTCAAGAAGCGTGCGGCATCAACCACATCGGCACGACCACGTCTTCATTATCGTTTGCAATCACATTCCGAGGCGGCCCACCAGCATAACTGTCCAGGCTCCCTAAATATTCTGCCATCGCCGCCGGCCGAACCATCAGTGCCAGCTGCATCTCCGACCACCCAGAACTCAAATCAACCGGCCTCTTCTACAATCATCATGATGGCGGTGGAACCTGCTGTGGCCGACACGTATGTTGTCAGCGAGATTGTTTTGCGTCCGCCATTCATGGTCGGTCATCAGTTGCCTTGTTTGGATCAGATATTGGCGGCAAGCGTCCCCGCCCCATCTGCATGGGAGCCATTTTCCCAAGCGGAGAAGGAGCTGCTCAATTACTTGTTGACCAGTCCAGCAGAGCGCTCCCATGTGAAATCGGCAACTGATGATCAAACGTCTTGGAAGAGTCTAGCCAAGCGTTTCTTGTACTGGGCGCGAGTCGTGCAGGTATTGGGGATGAACCAGTTTCGGGCCCGATCCGATGGACAGCTCAAGCAAAAGGTCAAGGATGATAACAAGAAAAAGAGCTGTTAACAGGTAGACAATATTTTTGGCTTTTGGTTTCATTTCCATCTTCAAAATTTTCCTTCTCAATTATTGAAATTTTCCTTCTTTTAATCTCACTAGGCTTGTTGAGGTGGCTCAAGCTTGAGAAGATCATACTATCGCGGTATGCTTGATTTCAAGTCCCAAATTCCAATTTTGTAAGGTATACCATGTAATATTTTATTGCGTTTAAAGCTTTGGGCACTTGATGGTTTTTTATCTGTGATCTATAAACTACTGTTTATTTTCCAACAAAGGTGGAAAACAAAGACTCATTGGAACCTTGGGTTACTCCAGAGCAGGCGATGAAGGTCTGCAATCGCAACTTTGGCGTTGGTGCCGATGGTGTGATCTTTGCGATGCCAGGGCTCAACAACACTGATTACTCTATGTGGATCTTCAACTCTGACGACAGTGAACGTGGGGTATTCCCACAATGAATTGTTCCCCTGTAGTTTTTGTGAATTAACCTCCTTGAATTTGCAACAAAAATGGTGTCAAAGAAAATAAAAGTTCATCAAATTTATAATATACATTAATGTAATCGTCAACTTATACTTGTTATTGCAGGAGAAACTGAAGTTGAGCCAATTAAACCAAGGCCAAGATAAGGCTCCTGCTGGGGTAATAGAGAATTTTTTAGCGAGAATAGATAACACTATTCATGCTGGAGGAAGCAACCAGATCGAGGACAAGGTTGAGGAGAAATCCAACAGCGAGACTTATCAACTCCTTGACCCAAATTGCTGAACTGATTCCGTGCTTGCGAGGTCATGACTTTTGCAAGTACAAAATTCCTGTAACACTAACCCCAGCAGTAAGGCATTTTTAATTATGACGTCTAGAAGAAGGGAGAAGTGTGTTACCAGCTTTGAAAGGAGTGGCTGTTCTCATCACTTGGTGCAAGCTTGCTCTTTAATTTTTGCATTGTATCGATGTTTGATCCATCCATGACGTTTGTTTTTGTAACTCATGTTGTTGGAGATCATAATAACCACATGAACTGATGTATATTTGTTAATGTTAGCGGAAGTGATGCATATTTGTTAATGTTAGCGGAAGTGATGCTGTATTATGCCCCATCAGTGTGATAAGAAGTTGCTTGCTGATTTATTCTTTAATTTTCATGATTTATTCTTCTTCTTCTGGTATTTAACTCCATGATTATATGATTGTGCAACAATAATTTTATGCATGAATAAGATGTGTTTTAGGGGCGGTTTGGATAGTGCAAGTTCTGGATCCTCGTCCGCCGGTTGCGGTCCCTACCAAATGGGCGGCGACTTGGTGGATCTGCACATCCAAATGGGGGTCTTGCACTAAAAAGCTAATGAACAAGTCATGTATATGAATTATTTATAAATTCATATTGTTGAGATGATGAAAATGATAGTCAACTACGGAATTGATAAATAAATAGAATTGCTTGATTACAAATAAAAATATACAATTTTGCCGTACACGATGGTCAAATCGGGCGTAAGTCCGTCGAACTGGCTTTAGTTCGGCGAACGGGAAAGATTTCACAAAATAGGCCAAAATAGTCGAGCGGAGCTCGACGATCTTCGTCGAGCGGATCGTCGAGCCCCGCTCGGATTTTTCCTTGTTCTTGTCAAGGCCTTTTTGGGGTGTTACATGATCCCTAAGCATCATCTTCTTCTTCCTCTTCTCTCTTTCTTCCTCTCTCCCTCCCTTTTGTTAATTTCTTTCCCTCTTCTCTCTTTCTCCCTCTCCCCCCTTTTCTCCTCCCCCTCTTTTTCTCTCTTCCCGCCCCCTCCCCCCGTTTTCCCCCTCATAATGGAGTGGAACCCACCCCCCCTCCCCCCCCGCGGTCGGGCCTTACTTCGGTCGACTGAATTCGACTGAAATTCCCGATTAAATGTTGAAAAAAAACAGAGCCTAAATCCGCCTAATCCCCCATTCGACTGAAATCCCGTCTCCCTCTCTCTCGCTCCGGTCTTCTCAGTCGGCGAGGGCTTCCGCAAAAAACTTCGTTCCTCTTCGCGTCTTCACTCCTCGTCTGTTCGAGCCCCGCAGACTGCAAAAAAGCTTCGATCCTCTTCAGCGTATTCCCTCCTCGCCGGTTCGAGATCTGCTCCTCATGTTCCCAGCACTGGCCACGCCTCCTCGCTTCTCCGTCGCGAATCGTGATCACAGGCCCTAGTCTGCACTTCATTCCAAGGGACGACGATGGCACGACACACCCTAATCTCTTCTGCTCCAGCTCCGCCTCTTCGCTTCTCTTCCACGATGACTAGGTTAGGAGATTTCGTGATTTCATTTCTGATTTTCTGTGCCCTATTCTCTTCAATGACACTAACGGTTTTTTTTATTTTTCACCTAAAATCGCTTCTCCAGTTCTACAAAGGACCGGATCTCCATTTGGACCATTTTCTTGAGGTGGAGCAGCAGCTGAGCAGCAGTAAATTCAACAACCATTACCTAACTTCTTCTCTTTGACATCATCATAAGTTTTAGCATTTTAGTTCCATATGGCATCATTGTAAGTTTTATGCATTTTGTGGATGACTTTTAAATTATGTGCTGAATATTTTTAATTCTCTTCTTTTAGTATTATCGGAATGTTGTTGGCATAAGTCATGGTGCTCCATTCTACAGAACTAGCTTAACAGTGATGTTCGTAATTACAATTCAAACTGTAAACAATATTGAAAAGCATGAAATTTTGATAAATTTAATTCCTAAAATTTGAACGAGAGTAGTTTTTATGATTATGATTTTAATATTGGATGAAAATTTTTGGTGTCAATGAAATGCGTTTTGATTGAATTTTTTGTGTTTTGATTTGCAACTTCCTATT